>JAOEGS010007177.1:23706-48600 GCA_025447755.1 Corythornis vintsioides
CCCAGGAACAGATCCAGGTGGGTCTTAAGTGTCTCCAGAGATGGAGACTCCACAACCTCCCTGGGCAGCCCCTTCCACAGCTCTGACACCCTCACTGAGAAAAAATTCTATAGCATTTGTTGTAATAATAGTAATTATAATAGCATTTAAAAGTGAACTCAGGAAATAATGACCTGTATAATTTTATGCTTATCATTAAATAGCACACTGCTTCTATTGGTATTAGGTTGGTATAATAATAGTAATATAATAGCAGTCTAAAAATATCCTCCAACTTAAGTAACTCCCTTGTAACTCTTTTTATTATTCATGAGAAACCAAGGTCCTTGTTAACTGGTTTGATTCAGAAAAACAATGTGAGATACTTTTGCAGATGCCCATGTAATGTATATTGTTCTTTCTCCCAAAGCATTAGGATTTATTATCTTCTAATTATCTTTTATTAGTGTTGGTAATTCTTTTGCAAATTCCTTGTCTCCTGCTGAGCAGGAAGACATTATAGAATCTGTTCAGCATTATAACTCACCACATTTCTGAATGCTTTTCTAAACTATTCTTAAATGTAAATCAAAATGTGAAAATAACATGTATATAGAAATTACAAAACTTAATGGGATATTCTGGTTCTGGCTCCAAGCTTCCCAATAGTCTGCCTAAACAACCAGTGTTCAGTTATTTCCTTAACTATGTCTAATATTTAGTCTCCAGATACTCTTAAACAATTTAACACTGTCAAGAAAATATTTTATTTTCCTTTCATAAGAAAATGGCTGGATAATCAAATTCTTAGCCAAGAATGATACAAAGGACCTCCAAGTGTTCCTGTCCAATTTGCCATTTTTAAATTCATTGCATTTTAAAAACACCAATTATCAGCCCCCAACCTAGAGGTTTCAAACAGAAGAATATGGATTTAGAACAGTGACACATCTCTGCAGTGGAGGATGGAAAAACAAATTTCCTGCCCCAATCCAGTAGTTTAGGTCCATCTAATGAAGATAGCTGACATCAGATGCCTGGGAATATTTTTCTTAATTAAAAAATAATCTTATTTATTTGCAGTTCTGATAACATATTGCTGCACATCATCATCCTTTTCCTTTTCATATTGCTTCTAGTGCCAGTTCCAAGTTTGATCCAAAAGTGACTGGATTTCTTAAAGCAAACCTGTACTTTACTCACAATCCATTTCAATGCACCCTGCCTCATTAAAATGAGCAGAGAAGTTTCAGTATTAGCTGATAATTAAACAGACTTCAGAATGCAAAACATAACGACCTGGAATCCCATGCCTATTAAAGACTAGATTTTCTTTATAAACTCTCAAGTTACAATTGCAAACAGGTAGTTTTTCAGGAAATACCAAGAGTGTCAGAGAGAATTTAGTACTCTCTGATATTTATAGTAACAAGTAAGACACTGACTGGCAGGTGTTTAAAATCCTAGATCTGTAGTCTGTTCATAAAATTGGTCAGGCTCTGGTGATGAGTCCCAGAAATCATTAAATCCTAGTAAAATTCACTCCTCACTGAAATAAAAACCACATCTAGAGTTTAGCCTCAGAGATAACCCAGAACAACATTATACTTCAGAACTAACTGAAAGAACACTTTCTCCCAGGAATATCAATATAGTGCATATCAAGGTCACAGCATTGTTTCTGAGTTTCAGAGACCTCTGCAGATATGTAAGACATAGCTGAAATTATGCATTCAACTTCTTAATAATTTTCCAGAGTGCCGTGTTCATGCCAAGCCTTTGTGTTCATCAGATCTTAAATATCCTGAAAAAATAACCCCTTTTGTTACTGCTCCACACTCAGGCTTCAATATCTCCAAATACGCACACACAAATGTGGCTTCATATTCCTCAAGATGCAGACATTATAGAGCAATCTTAAATGCAGTCAGAAATATTTTGGCTTGTCCTACTTTTCTTCCTCAATTCAGCACATGCACTACAACTAAGGGAAAACATATTTAATGGAGAATACCATATTTACTAAAAAAAACCCAACCAAATTGCTAATTTCTTAAGAATTCAAGCTATCACCTACAAAGGTGATTCTTTGGACAAGAAAGTACCAGAGTTAAATGCTCTAAAATATGCATATGAATGTTGTCAGACATAAGAATATCCTTATTTGTAGCACCTTCCCCAAATCCAGTAAATAATGGAGATATTCCCTGGCTCTCTTTTTATTATTAATAGATTTGTGAACAGTCTTTTTTTGTTGTCCCTGATAACAGTGGCTAGACTGAACTCCAGCTGCCCTTTTTCCTTTCTATTTTTTCTCTGTATTACCTGTTTCAAGATATTCCACTGGAAAATACAGAGCAGTTAGTCACTTTATTCCCTGGTCTTTTGTTCTGTGTTTAACTCATTGGCTTGAAGGTTTTATGAGTGTAGTAATATCAATGTGCTCTTCACTGCTCTGTCCATAAAGGAAGAGAAAAATCTGTGTTTGCCAAACATCTTTTCTCTACCAAGAGGTGTTTTTAATTAGAAAACAAGAACAACAAAAGCCTATGTTTCATCACAACATGTTTTAAGTGACTAAAATATACTAGAATGCCATTAACAGAAAGAAATTAGACACCACATGTAATTAATTCAATAGAAATTTCCAAGAGCAACTTCAGCTTTCCCATTGCTAAGTAGCATTTTCACAAATTGAGTTAGGCTTGTAAAAATATTTGGCAGAAAATGGGTTTAGGAAAAAAATTGTAAATTAAATTGTTTCTCTTAGCCTTTTGAGCTCATCTAGAAGCTGTCAAAGATTTATTTGTGTTTTTTTGTATAAATGGGTATAGAATATAAGATGTGAAATGATAGTGTTACTAACACATGGGAGATCCTCTTACTTCTTTACAGCTGTGTTTGGTTTAAAATTCAAGCTATTGTATCTGCAAGACTCACCAATCCTTCTATCTCCAGCCTTCAGTCTGGTGTTAATAGCAACAGATTTCATGGGCTGCACTTTACTTTTTCTGTAGAAACACAAGCAAAGGAAATTAAATGAGAAATAAAACTAGGGAGACTGTAGTCTTTTTGCTCTGGATGAGATCTGACCCTAAAGAATCAAACGCCAAATTGCAACTGGCTTCAGCATCACTGGAATTTCAGCCTGCAAGTGGAATAATGAGTGTGAAAGACACGGGAGTCAGACTCACAGCTGCTGTGCAAACGAGTCAGAAATGAAGCCCCTGCATGACAACATTTCTTTCCATAGATACTAACTCAAACACCACCCTGTGACCTGCACAATCAATATTTACATTGTTAAATATTTTTATGTTGCTTGATTATGACCTCTACAAAAATGGCAAGGTAGCAAGAAGCAAGGTACCAAGGGGCAACAAGCACTGCTCCTGCTGCATACATCTGCTTTGAATGCCCTTCATTTGTATGTGGGCATTACAATTCTAGAGATTATTTACACTTTAACGCTCCCTGTGAGCCATAGAAACATTTGCTGTTGCTTAAAAATAAGTCAGATGATGCTCAGATCTACATATGGATAGGGAATGGGCTAATTTAGAGATCCTAAATGCAAAACAACACACAATCGGGTCAGGTGGGTGATGGAAAATATACAAATTCAACACTCCTTTTGAGACTGGCAGTGCTGTGAACTGCATGGAAAACAATCTCTTTTGGTTTTGTATTTGAGTCAGAATGAAGTTAAGGTGTGGAACACAAGTGATGAACCATTTCTGATATTCAGGAGGGATGAGGTGTGAGGTTTCAGACATTGCTTTGAGTTGGTTCCCTCAGCTACTGTCTAGACACAGGAAAGGAGACAGCTATTGAAATGCTGAGCACTGCACTGATTAACTTTTAAATGACTTGCTGCCTATTTTGAGATGGATAAACAGGCTACAATGAATGGAGAGGATAATGACCCAAACTAGAATCCATGGGAGCCAGATTGTTGGGCAGGGAGTTGTTAAAAAATACCTAGAAGCAAATGTTGAGGATCAGTGACTGACTAAAGTCCCTTTCAGGGAGTGACATCAGGATCTGCAATTAAGAGTTATGCTTCAAGGATTTCAGCATCATGATGTGTAAGAAGGCAGTCGTTGCCTAATAGAGCAGGATCCTTAGGGTTACAGGGGATTTGCTGAACACTTGTACAAGAGAAGGGTTTTCTACAGATCAGTCTTCTTGAAGGGAAGGTGTCTGAGGAAAGCAGAATGAGGGTGGGCAGATCCTTTGACAATTGTCCAGTGGTGCTTGGATAACTGCAGTTACCTGAGTTCCTCTGTGCACACTCCTACCTGTGGGAAAGGTGGAAATTTCTTTTCTCCAGTTGAGTATTCACAGCTCCAGGTTTGATCCTGGACTTAAAGTGGTTGCATCAAACCTAAAGCAAAGTATTTTCTATAGGCTTATATATTTATTAACCCCAAATACATGGTTTTCCATCTCAGGATAAAGAACTAGTATCTTATTGGAAAGACTTACAGCAAAATAATGTCAATGTTTTGTAACACTTAACTGACAAAACCATTATCTTGTCCTTGTTAACAGATTAATTTTCTCATCATCCTTGTAGCATGAAAAAATCATTCTCTAGATTTTACTGATGGAGAATGGGCTTGGCCCACATTTTCCAGAACAATCCCTTCCTTGTATGCTTCATTTTCTGAGATATCAGATCTTGGTCTGTTTTAAAAGATTACTTTTCACAACTATTAAGTCTTGAGAAACTTCATACTCTTCTCCTGGGCACCCAAAACTTTTCAAAAAATAAATTAATTAACATATTTGGGATGCTGATTTAATCATAGAATTCTCTGAGTTGGAAAGGACCTTTAAAGGTCATCTACCATGTTTCAATTTAAAACCTTTACCTTGCTGCAACAGGCCCTGATAAAAAAATAGTTCCCATCTTTCTCATAGTTTGATAGTGTTTTTAGAATCGAAGTTAAAGAATTAGCAGTAAAAAGATCTTAGAATTCAATATAGTAAGAATTTCTGTCCCAGCTGCTCTAAACTGACTTTACCTTTTATGTCTTTTGTGAAACAAAACAGGATAGAAGGAAACAGTTTACATTATTGGAGAAAAAATAAAGTCTTCTAATTTTCTTCTGTAAAATGGGAAATAGGTGGTGACAAATCATAAGGCTGTGGCACAACAGAAGGTTGTGTAAGCCAATCTTTGTCGTGGAGCAGGGTCTGCAATCTAAATCTTGTAATGGCCAGGTTGTAGATGTGCATGCATCACACACACATATATATATATGTATATATATACTAATTCTGCAAGCAATTCAACAAGCAAACTAAAAGAACAATAAAAAGTAATACTCCAGATAGTTTTAGAATGAATATACTCATTACTTTTGCATTTTTTGAAGGTTGAATACATCTAGATGTATACTTATGAGAAGGTATTGTATCAAGACAGGTGACATTCCTTTGTGACAAAGAAAATTACTACCTCTTGTTTATGCTGTGTCTTCACAGCCTCTGAGTTTTGAGTAGCAAGAAGGTGATTGTTATCATATGACTCAATGCTGGAGCCAAAACATGTATTTACTCAATGTAGCTTGGCTGAGGGACTGATGTGGGACTGTGACAGACACAGAGTTCTGCTCAAGCTGCTCCCACGCTCTCTTAGAGCTTCCATTAAACTCCAAGAGCCTCTGCACAGAAGCATGGGGAATGTACATGTAAACCTCTGCCTTTTTGGTTTTCTCTCATGATATTTCATAAAAATGAGTTGTTTTTTCTTTTCAGCTTCAGATTTGTCACTTGTTCTGGCAAGAATGGTGTCCATAAGAGATTGGGGGGGAAGGGAGCAAGTGGGAGTGGGAGGCAGACTATAAGAAAAGGGAATAATAAGCAAAAAGAGAAGGGACACTCGATGATACTTCCATCCTTCAAATAAACAAAATAAAACTATGAGAATGTGCATTAAAAGGATTATTAAATGTGCACTCCATATATATATATATATATATATGCTCCTGTGAAATCAATAAGCTGCTGTTTTTATTTGTGGGCTAGTATTAAAAAGTAAATAACAATACTTTTTGAAATGTCATTCCTGTGAGAGAGGAGGTTTTCTCTTACTCCCAGAGTGAAAGTCCTGCTGCCCAGTTGCATAGCAGTGTGGTACCATAATTAAATCAACACATGGCATGACTGGCAGGGCCACAGAGAGAGGGAAGGTCTCAGCTGCTCCCTAGCTGAGGAAAAGGTAAGTGTGGGTGACAGCTGCAGCAGCAGTAGGTTTCACCATCCCTTAAGCAATCTGGGACAGAAAGAAGGGCTCTTTTATAGATGACTTATTTCTACTGTTGGGTTTGGGGGTTCTTTAGTTTGGCTTTGTGTTCAGCACAGCTCAGTGTCTCACGAGCACCCCAGGAAGGCACAGCTGCTGTTACCATAACAATTACTTTTTGTTTTTATTGTTGCTGTAATTCATTTGGACCTTATTGAACAGAACTGACAGCTTGATTTCACTTGCCTCTTAAATGAAAAGCTTGTCCAAAGTATCTCACAGGGGATGGAATTTAATGAATCTGAAGATCTGGAATTCCCCATTCTACACTATTATGAGTATTTCATGTCTAATTTGTACAGTAGGCTGTAAAAAAAAAAAAAAAAAAAAAAAGCAGAATAAACAAAGACAATGGTATATGAATTCAGAGACTCATCTGATTCATTTTAACTCTGAGTAAGAATGTGGCCGTGGAGACCATGGAACAGGCAGTCAGATTAATGAAAGCAAGCCAAAGGAAAGTGCTGCATTCCTATGGGAACCAATCAGGGTTTTCACCAGTTTGGGATGGATCATGGTCTTCCTTTCTTAGCCAAGGGCACTGTTTGGTATACAAGCTTAAACTGAAGCAAGAGAGTTGCAGACAGGATAGAAAAAGAAACTATTTTCCCATGAGGACAGTGAGGCAGAGGAATAGGTTGACTTGAGAGTCTGTGCAAAGTCTGTCCCTGGAGGGTTTCCAGCCTCAGCCTCCCCAGCCCCTGGAGAAGTTCAGCCTGGTCTGAACACAGAGCTGGCCCTGCTGTGGCCAGTGACCAGGACTAGAGACCTCCTAAGGTCCTTCATGTATTGCATGGCTCTCTGATAGATTTCTCAACAGAAAAGTCACCAGGCATTGTTGATAATGAGTTTCTAGATATTCATAAGGACGTAGGACCCATCTTGCTGGAACACTTTCTCAGGATTAATTGAAATTTTAGACAGGGGTTCAGCTTATGACAGAAATGACATCCTAGCTTTGTTCCAAAAGATCATTCAGTGACTGATACACCTCAGTATTCAGAAGTAATAAATATGTGGTTACACAGCATGCAAGTTAAAACCAGACAATTCATTCCAAATATGCATCTCCTAGCCAATTTCATTAGAATCAGCTGCTCTTGGCTTTTGCTTTTGTTTCAGTTGAAGTCAGATACACTGTATCCCCTGATAAACCAGAACTCATTGAAATGCTCTGTGTCCTTAATGTAGGCTCCACTTTGGTGTTTGGTTTAAGGAGCTATTTTGGGTGTGGGGGACGATTGGGGTTTTTGTTTTGTTTTATTTTCATTTTTGGTTGGGTTTTTTCTTACCCCTGAGGTTAAATTAATGGCACAAAACAGTCCAACAGCTTTAATCCTCTGGAAAATAGTATGAATCTCCATTATCTGTCCTTGTCACACCAACATAGTACATTTTGTGCATGGTTTGTGTAGATTATATGTGTGGCTCTTGTCACTGATGAACTGGTCATCATTTCTCTCTAGAGGGATTGAGCTCTGTGTAGCTCCTGCTACATCATTTGGCTCCAAAGAAAACTCAGCTCTTGTGTCAGTGGGGAAAAAACCCAAACCACATAACAAAACAAACAAACAAGCAGACAAAAGTAAAGACAATAGCCGCGATGAAAAAATAGCAGTGTTAACTCTCCTGAACAATGGGAATGAAATCGTTGTGCTGAGACAATTCGAACCAGCAGAAGCAGGCTTTGAGTCAGTATGGCCACTGGGTGTCATTGTTTACTCCACCATGTAGCATTCATCTCTGAACATGGAATGTGGCTGGATGTAGTCAAATAACTCTATTTGATCACTGGCTGAAACTGGGGATCTATTCAATATTTAGCAAATAGTAAGTTTTACTTTTGTTTTGTTTAAAAAATAAAATATTTAAAAATAATAACAGTGGATAACTTTTATCTTGTCTAATGTTTCTTTTAATACACAAGTCCACTACATTTTTTTTTTAAGATTTTTTTTTTTAAGTTCCATTTTGGTTATTGTGGAAAAGAATGACACTAGATCAATTATACTGCTATTTATAATTCACATACTAACATGTTACTGATGGAAACGTTCTCCTGATGATATTTTAGCTTCAGTTGGAGAAGATGACCAACAAATGTTTATCTCTATTATAGATTATTTTGAAATAAAGTTTGTTGCTGTTTAATAGTCTCGCTAGATATTAAGGTCAGTATGATGGATTTGTGTTTATTTTCCCATCAACAAATGATGAATAAAATAGAACAGTGTTATCCTTTCAACAAGTAGTTGTTTTATGTCACGTCAAACATGATTTTTCTAAGTCTGTGCTGAGCTGGAAGTCCTGGGGAGCACCATGTCAATTAAATCAGCTTCCTTCTGCTGTGCTCAACAGCTTTAGTAGCAGATTGTAGGCAAACAGCTCATAAATGGAAAGGAGAATTCATTCTCTAGAGCCACTCAGTCTCTGCTCAGACAGCCAAAAGGAAGGCCAAGAGTGAGTAGATTGAAGTAGCTAGATTCTTCTGCCTGATGCATGATATATTCATGTTATGAACTGTGGGCTGGTTTGCATTAAATAGAAAAAAAATATATGTGAGATTAAGAACCCTCTGTCAATTTCAGATCAAAGCTTTGTCTATTTCTGTGAACAGCTTACAAAAGCAGTTCTCACCTCCTCAGCTCCATGTGGATCTCTTTGCTGCTGCACAGAAGATGGTTCAGAGGCACTCTTAGCTCTCTCCTTTCTACCTTCTGTAGCCCCAGACTAATTATAGATGCTCCTGTCATTTACTCTTAAAGAACCACTAACTAAAAGACAGCAAATTGCTGACAGAAAAGCAGTGCTGATGCAAGAGTAAGATGGAGAATGAGGATGTACTTTCTGTGTTCTTCATCTTTGTACTTGGGTGAGCCAGTCTAGAAGTCAACACTCTCAGGTTTAAGTCTCAGGTTTAACACAGTATAAAATGAGTAACTATGAGGAATTATCTCATCTGAAAGGTGTCCTGAATAATTATATTCTATTTAAAGCAAGACATTTGGAAAGTCAAAGCCAGACATTCACAAGCACACATGTCTCAGGGGAAAACAAAACAAAACAAAACAAAACAAAACAGACAAGTAGCTGTTGCCAGCGTAATACTGAAGAATAATTTTATGGAATAAGAATAAATAATGGCCACTACTTTCCAGATCATATTAGCACAAAATAAAAATATTAGTAAAAATGTTGTACTCTTCAGTCAGAAAGATTATCTAAGAGATAAGCAGAATATTTGATCTGTCTTCATCAGCTAAACATGTTCAGTCATCTCTGCATTATTGTTCTGTGAAATGAAAAGTCACCAAGTGCTTTCAATAGCACCTGACCTGGAAACACTGGGCTGATGATCCTGCACTTCATCTGAGAATGAGCTTCCAAAGTGGTGTTTAGTGTCAGGAAGGACTAAGGATCCATACAAACACCTCTGTCAGATCCTCAGTGGCATTTTCATTTTACTCCCAGACATTAAAACAACTGAGGGTGGGCAAATAACAATTGCTGTTAGTGTTCTTTGTCAGCCATGCAAAGAAATTATATCAAAGAAATAATCAGAGAGCTATGAAATTAATTTCCCATTAAAATAAAACAAAATAAAATAAAAATATCTCTAAGTTACAGTCTGGTGGTCTAACTTATATGTAAACCCTTAATCTTAATGGAAATGGTAGGTCTTAACTTGAAAAAAAAAATATTGCACTGATGACCACCAAAATCCTTACATAAGCCTCTCTAAAAATTCAACATGTTTGATTTCATGCACTTATCTGAGGTCATTAAATGTTTATATCATGGATGTCCTGATTATATGTTGATTTCCTTCTAAGTTCCATAATGTTCTTATAAAATAAATCAGTCAAAGCCATCATTTATCTTTTGCATCATCTGCTCAAAACAGATGAAAAGCAAATTCTATTAGACTACCTTGAATGCTTTTAGAGGTAGAACAGCACAAGCATTTGATGTGCATTAAAGGGTTACTAGATTTTAACATGTTGCTTTATCCCCAGTGTCCAGTGGCAACTATTAGGCCCTTAATTGTATTGTATTTTACCTAAATGCATGTGTTTTGTGACTGTGTAGTAACAGACTAACAGTGTAATGCTGCTTCAACCAAAGACTTCACAATAAAAAGCTTTATTTGATGGGACGGTAGCTGAAGATTATAAAGGATAAAAGGATGATCTTTCATATCAAGCTTTTATGGCACCAAATCACATGGATTTAATCTATATTTTCCCTTGTATAGGACATACAGTGGCAGAAAATATTAAGCCCAAAGAAACAAAAAAAAAATGGTCCTGCTTCAAGTGACTGGAAATGAAATTTATCACTTTTGTTAGCAAGCACTTGACTCACTGGATAACTAAATTTTAACAAGTTTAATAAATAACATTCTCAATAGCAGAAGCTATGAGAATCTAGTCACATGCTTTGATCTAGACAATGGTCACTTCCCAGGTCAGGAAAGAAGTTTTTCCCTGTTGAAATAAATATACCTGCAACACTAAAAGCTTGTCTTTTATAACACCAATAACATTATTTTACAACTTTTCAAATATGTTAATTTTTCTTTGAAAGGAATCTATCAGTGGCAGCATAAATGTGTGGTAGGTGGTGGTAAGATGAAGGGCCTCCTGCCTTTTTTGCACACAACTCATGTTCTTGTGGCTGACAAATAACCTAAGACAAAAAATGAAGATGAGTTCTTTCAGTAGACTAACATTTCACATCGCAGAACTTGGAGAAAGTGTGGGAATGGAAATGAAGCAGGGCTGTGCAACTCAACTCTGAATCTTGTCACCATTGCTTCTTTCTGTGTCAGAAAATGACACTTGTATTAGACTATGGTACAGTGTTTAAAATCAATCCTACTGTCAGAGAGGCCTTTCATTTTCAAACTGTCGCTTTTAACAATTCCATGAAGAACATATATTTTTATCAACCCTGAGCTGGAATAATAAGTCATCTTTTTCTAACACAACTTGTAATATATTTTATTATTGATCTGGCATAGGAAAATAAATATTTATCTATATATATTTTTTTTTTAAGTTAGGAGTAGCTGCACTGATTTATTTCATTCAGTCTTGTGCTTTGTAGAGGTCTTTTGAACTACTTTTCAAGATCGAAAAGTTTGCCCAGATGGTATCTTAAGAGCAGAGGAAATCACTTTATAATTATACTTCTCTGAAAATAGCATTCTGGCAGGATTCTTACTCATCCACCCACTTCTGATAAGATTCTGGAGGGTATAGCTTTTTGAGGTGGTATTTATCTTTACACTATGATTTTTTTTCCCTTGTGTTATATAAGACATTATCAGGGTTTAATTTTCTTCTATGATTAGCCATTTTTTCCTCTGGAGGATGTCTTCTCAGTACATCAAACATTGCATGGTAGATTCCAAAGAAAGTGATTAGAATCCTGACTGCTGTATGACCCATTGTACTGCTGCTTTTTCCAGAGGACTAAAACCATAGGGGAGTTTCATGATCACATCTTACATGAGGAAGCACAAAACCAAGAATTCAAAAAGCCTGCCAAATGGTATCTACAACAAAGCAGACATAAATTTCACCATTCCTCTATTTTGAGCTGATTGCCTCAAGTAATTTCTGGCTTTTGAATTATTGATGTGCATTCTGCTCTGCTTCTTTTATATGATACAGATATTCAGATCTGCATTCTCTAATTTGGGCAGGAATCTGGGATTAAAAAAAAATCTTTATGACCACAAGTGCCAGTGTGTAACTTTTAAACAAGGGCTCCAAACCATTCAGAGCTGCAGTGCACTTATTTTTTATATTAGTCATTAACTTTATATCTCAGCATATTTTATTTATGAAAAAAAGAAAAATAAAAAATTTAAGGTCAGACACTAGATCCTTTAATCTTAATGTGTTCCTAAGGGCTTTTGTATGTTTCAGGAAATAGATATTCCTTATCAGATCTTGTACGATGTGTTAAGAAATGTGATAGATGTTCCTTAGCCTAGAAAAATAAAATACACCACTTTGAGAGAGTTTAAAACATGATTCCTCTGTAGTTAAATGAAAGGAGTGGCTATGGAAAAGAATATTTAACATGAAACTGAGCAAATCGGTCAATTTTTGCAAGCATTTGTAAGATTTTAAATCATTGTCAAAAGGTCATTATTTTAAACAGACGGCCTCCATTAAATATGACATTCTACAGGACTAGGAGTACTTCAGACACCAGAGAATAATGTATAACCTGTTTTTTAAATGCCTGATGTTTTTCCATTTAAACGTGTCATATATTTTTATGGCTATGCTCCTACAACTAAACTACAAGATATGTTAATACAATGGTGTGATGCAGCTATGAACTTTTAGTGGACCCACCTGGATCTGTTCTTGGGTGACTTGGTCTAGGTGCCCCTCCTCTGGCAGGGGGTTGAACTAGATGATCTTCTAGGTCCCTTCCAACCCCTGACACTCTGTGACTGTGAAAACCACTAGCATACAAATATAACTACTTGAAAATGCAGGTGCCAGTTGGTTATCCAGACACAAGTGGTGTTCCCCAGGGCTCGGTGCTGGGGCCTGTTCTCTTTAATATATTTAGCAATGATTTGGATGAGGGGATCAAGAGCACCCTCAGCTTTGCAGATGACACCAAGATGAGCAGGTGTGTTGATCTGCTTGAGGGGAAAGAGGATCCACAGAGGGATCTTGACAGGCTGGATCAATGGGCCTAGGCCCAGCGGTGTGAGGTTCAGAAGACCAAGAGCTGCCCCTGTGTAACAACAGCCCCTGCAGTGCTGTAGGCCTCAAAAAGTCTGGCTGACAGCTAATAACTTGGGGCTGTTGGTTGATAGCTGGCTGAATATGAACCAGCAGTGTGTCCACATGGCCAAGAAGGCCAACAGCATCCTGGCTTGGATCAGAAATAGTGTGGCCAGCAGGAATCTGATTGTAGCCCTGTATTCACCACTGGTGAGACTGCACCTCAAATACTGTGTTCAGTTTTGGGCCCTCCCCTCCAGGAAGGGCACTGAGGTGCTGGAGCATGTCAAAGAATGGTAAAAATGGTGGTGTGAAGGACAAGTCTTATGAGGATCAGGTGATGGGATTGTTTAGCTTGGAGAAAAGGAGGCTGAGGGGAAATGTTCTCACTCTCTACAGCTGCCTGAAAGGACACTGTGTGGAGGGCCTTGGTCTGTTCTTAGGTGTAACAGGTGACAGAACAAGAGTAAATTAAATTAAGTTGCATCAGGGAAGGTTTCAACTGGGTATTAGGAGCAATTTTTTTTCACAGACAAGGTTGCAAAGCACTGGAACAGGCTGCCAACCAATGAAAAAGTAAGTTTTCTTACTAAAAAGTAAGAAAAACATTCATTTCCTCTGACCCAAAGTAATTAACTAGACAAGTCTTTTAAACTACCTGGATCTTGTATCTATCTGGATCTATTAATCAATCTATACTTGTACCTACTTGGTTGTATTCCAAAATTCCAGCCTTGCTTAAAATATACTTGATTATTACAGTCTTAATAAGAAAGAAAGCTGATGACAGATAACTAATGATGCCTTCTACACGGGGAATGGGTTCCATCCATAGAAAGCAGTATACATTTGTAGACCTATATAAATTTTGTATTAAGAGATGCTTTTGAAAAGCACATAAAAAATTTGGTATTTTCTCAAGGGCAGTTTTAAAGTTCCATTAAGTGAACAATTTTTCACCCAGGGTGTATAAAACTTTTGAATTGACTTAGAATGTTTCCCAGGCATTCTTTTGTTTGGCTGCAGAAGACATAGAAAACCTAGAGACATTAACTGCTTTTCTGGTGTTTTGTTGATAAATACTCTACTGAAGACTTTCATAAACACTTTTTGTGCATAAATATACACTATAAAAATGACAGCACATGAAGGATTCCACTTCTTCCATTACTTTCTGTCTTAAGCTTTAAAAAAATGTGTGCAAGTGAATGCCCTCTTGTTATATAGAAACAAAACTTCTCCATCCCTTTAAACTTGAAGGACTAAGGCTTGTGCAGTTGGTTTTCTTGGCAGAACATGAATAGGCAAATAAGCACTTCATTGTTCATAACAGATAATGAAAGACAGTTGTGTGAAATTACTGAATTGAGATATGTATATATTCTCCTGAACTTCTAATTGCCCACAATATTAAATTAACAATAGCTTTCCATACTGTCATGCTGAGAAAAGTCAACTAAACAGGATTCAAATTTATCGGGCAATCTTGCTTGTGCATCTCTTGCTTATTCTGCTAAGTCTAACAAGAGGGAAAATGAACCATAACTACAAATTTGCTTTCTGTTTAAAAGACAAAACCAGGAGTGTATGAGCGTGTCTACCTCCAAAATTTCTCTTCCAGATTTGGATGGCTTGCTGCTGGCACTGAGTGTCAATTGTCACAATTCTAAAGCCCTCAATTTTTTTGTTAAGTACCTGTTGTACTGTCAGGAATCATGTCAGGAAATTATGTTTATGCAGTAAGCAAGTTTAGAATCTTCTATAATGCCAGTATTTTGATTGCAAGGAAACTAAGGAAATGACCTTTTCAGTGTTTTTCTTGATACATTCCCTTGAACAGCTAAAATGATAGAGCACTGGCAGTCAACCCTGAAATTTAATTAAATCCATTGAGCATAAGAACTGAAATAAGACCAAAGAACCAGGGAAGATTACTCAATAGACCATTTTACTCCCAAGCATGTAGACAGTGACTTGAGATGGCAGGTGAACTGGTGTGAAAAAATGTAAACTCATTCTTAAACTTTCATACAAAGCTTAAACTAAAATATTATTAAAACTCTGAAACACCAGTTTGTGAAAACACTAAAATGCATCCCCTTTTAACTGACTCATTGGTTTTCTGTGTGTAAATGCATACATACACAGAAAGCTTTTACTTTTCACAATTGTAGTGCAGTTATATTTACATTTTACTATAACAGTTCCCATTTTAGTCCCTTAGACATAATCTACATTACTGACATCATTGAAAAGAGATTTATTGTACATGTACAAATATTTGTATGTTGTATGAATAATTACACTGACATGACTAGAAGTCTTAAAATCACTCTTTTTTTTTTCTGTGAATAAACCATTCTCATCTTCACTATTATTTTTGTGTTGATGGCATAGTAGTTACTATTACAAAAACCTTTATAGAAAAAAAAATAAAATCCAATTCTCCTTCCTCCATCCTACTGCCTGTCTGTGTGGGTATTTAACAGTTCCTATTTAACAATAAGAACATGTGCTACCACAATGGGAAACTTATCAACTTTAATGAGAATTCATAACAATCAATGAGATTTTCAGACATATTAGTAGGTGTTTGTGGATTCCTTTAAGCAACATGTATGTTTATACCCATGCTGTCCTGATTTCCTGGAATACATCCATCTTCTGGGGGTAGCTGGAAGATATATATTGTCAGAGTTTATGGTTTTTTTCCTCTAACTTCTGCCTTTGCTCTGTCAACTGGTTAGTTGATTTTTCCCATTCAGCTGGTCCATCGCCAACCCCTGTACACTCCAGAGGATGTTCACTTAGAACACTCTAATTCAATAAACTCTAGCAATACTTGACAGACTTTTGCTGTGGTTTGACAATGGAAAGATTTGTTACATTTAAACCACAGGAAAATTTCATGGAAATTATCTTCCTTGAAACACATGATTAAAATAGAAGCAGATGCACACCAATACAAAAGGCATGGGGTTGCAGTAGGACTTTAGTGAAACTTTTAATTGTCCTTTGCATTATTAGCAGTTAGGTAAACCAAGTTTGAGTATTACAGATAATTTATCTGTTCAGGTAGAGTAAAGTGTGTGCAAAGTCATTTAAATTCTATATTTATAACAGTTTATTTCTCTGCTGTTAATTTTTTAAGTAGGAAATGGTAGTACTGTAAATCAACTTTTCCATTTCCCAGGATTGTACTGAAAACAAACACAAAAATAAAATGAATGTATGGACATGCATTTCATTAGTGCTAGTGTTGGAATCTAACAGTCCAACACTGGTTTTCTGAATAATTTTATGTCGTGTACTTGCTATACATTACCAGCCTATAAGGGAATCAAACAACTACAGGCAATACAATAAAAAATAAAAAATCCTACAGTAGCAATGAGAAAAAGGCTCTGACAAAGCAGCTCAATGTTTGTGTGAAGCCAGAAGCTGTCATCTAAGAAGAAAAAGGGTCATTCAATTAGTGAAATAAAATCAGATGTGTGAATTTTAGGTTTTCTAGCTCTGCAGAAGATGGATTTATTCACTAAATCAAAAGGGCAGTGAACTGTGACCACTAACAGGTAACTTGTAAAGAAAATATTCCAGATAATTTATTCTTTTTCATATAGGAATGCCAAATAGCAGTCATTAAACACATTTTCTTCCATCAACTGGTTATATACCTAATACAAAGTGATCTGTGTTTTAGAAAAATAACATTTCCTTTAGAAGTCCTGAAACTGTTTTCTTCATCAATTCTGTCAACACCAGAAACAGGAGCAATGTATTTTTCAAAAAAGTAAAAGAAAAAACCATGTTCTCTGGTATAAACTATTACAGTGCTATTTAGATATTTCATGTGCTTCTTGTCACTAGGCAGGACTAATAGAATTAAGTCCACAGAGCATGTAATTGTCCAATAGAACTTCAGTTTGCAAGTTTATCTAAGGAATTATTTCTTATAAACTTATACGTCCCTGCAGCAGCTCTGGTAAATGAAGAACATTTTAAACAACATAATGGCTTTCAGAATTACCAACTTCTAAGCATGCATCCTTCTGCTTCAGATAGAATTGTTTTCCTTACTCCTAGTAAGCTTTTAGTCTCCTGGTTTATTTGTCCTTGAGTCTTGCAAAGGGTATTTCTACAGCTAGAGGAAAAGAGATGATAATGACATTTATTCAGGACATTATCTATTATTTTCAACCTATGGTGTCTGTAGATCTGATGGTATTAGCACCACCATAACATCCATTATAAGCATCATTTGCATAGACACAAATGAAGAAAGGAATTAGGTGAAGATATTTTTTACTGTTGAGAAAAAGGGAAATGATATAATTATATTTATTTACCTTTATTTATTTACATAATTTCTCTATTTTGGGGAATTAACTATTGTAGTAAAGTTTAAAAAGCCCCAGTTTTAAATGCTTGGAAATCTGTGTGCTGACATGAATGTTACTGAAAATATCAAGTACTTGAGGTGCATTAGTGGACAGTGTAGTGAAAACAGATGCCTAGTAGCAGCTTTTTGGAAGCCTGAGTGGAAGAAAAGCAATGGTCAAATCCATCAGGTTTATTCTATCACTGTACAAGAAACCTTGTGGTTAGAAAAAAAAGCATATTCAGAGAACATGTTTTACTGTACTACTGAAGAACATACCAGTCTGATTTCTTCAGGACCTGTCCTGGTCCAACTCTATACATTTATTACTATCTTGCTGATACAGAATGTTATTTTTAAATCTGGAGATGATACCAAGGTTGGGAGGATTGCCAATAATATGCACACAGTGTTTAACGTGCTCTTGGCAAGTGTGAAAAAGATAAAATTCACAATACTTGGTTCTGCACTCAGGCATATGTAAGTTACAGTGCAAAACAAAAAAAATTCAGGTCTAAAAATTGAACTGTACTGATATCATTCCTTTACAAATAGACCTGCAGGTGAAGGTGGATCACAGGAACAACCTGAGTCACCAAGGTCATGCTGCTGTGCAAAGTGCAGGTATTACATAACAAATTATCTTTCTGCTCCACTCTGCTCTGACAAGACCTCAGCTGAGTATTTCTGTTTTTGGCAGCCCTTCAAGAACCTTCTGAAACTAACTGGAGAGCCTCCAGAGAGGTCTAGTAAACCTGACCTGCAGGAAAGATTGAATGAAACATGAATGTGTAAATTGAAGATGAAAAGGACAGTGTGTGATGTGAGAGCAGCGCTCAGGTGCAAGGCGTGCCGGACAACTGAAGGGCTGCTCTCTGTAGCAGCGTGGACAGGGCAAAAAGCAGTGGGCTAAATTACAGCAAACACAGTCAAAACTGCCCACAGATACAGCTGACAGCCAGTGAAATACCAGCTTTCCTGGGGCACACTGTGGAGCCTGGGTGAGGAGGGGTTTTCCAGAAAGCATTAGGTAGCCCTGTGTCCTGCCCGATGGGGCAGTGAGAGAGCTGGAAATTGGGGTTTGCTCTGTTCATCTCAGGAAGCTGAAAATCAACCAGTCTCACTATGGGGAGTAGTGCCTGGGGAAAAGGTGAGGGTGAGAGCACTCAAATAACTAAAGGCAAAACTGCCTGAGAAAAATGATACACCTCTTTTATAACTCACACTCACTCATCCCTATTTTTACAGTTACTAATGTGGGAAAGAAACCAGTTTGTTTCCTTCTAATGTGAGTATATTAAAGGCTCTAATTCTTCACTCTGTCTTAGCATCAACATGCCTACACTTTTTCTGGAGGCAAAAATACTACGTTAGCTAAGATTAGAGAAGTGCTTAGTGGAAAGGGAATGGAAGAGAACTCTCCTGCCCTCCTCCTCATTTAATTGTGTGTGTAGCACAGAGATTTTGGTTGGCTCAGCTACTAAAGCTCAGTGCTCAGAATATTGAACTGGCAAAGGGGCTGATTTGTTAACTCTTACATAGCCATGGGGAATGTCAGGAATGTAATGAATAATATTCTGCCTCATGCCAGAGGGATGTTAACTGTTCCCAAAGAAGAACCATATTGTCTTGGGATGGGACAAAAAAGTTACTTGTGGTACTGCCTGTTATTGCAAATAATCCTCTTGATCAACATTTTTAGACACATTAAAACCCATGAAGAGATCTTCAATAAATACAGGACACAGCAGGCACCATGGAGGCATTTTTTAGAAAAGATCACCCTTGAATGAAGATTATTGTTTGATTAAATTGACTGCCTGATGGTGAGGCATCCAACGGATAAATACAGCCAAGAATTTAATCAACAAACTGCATCATATTTGCATCTATTCCATGTTCTGTCTACTTAGAGAAGGAACAGATGCAGACTCTGTAGGAGTCAGAAGGAAAGGAATCAGTAGGGAAATACTCTATTAAGAAGAAGTTCTGAATTTATAATCCAACCTTGACCCAAATATGTTTAGAGTCTCAGTCTGAGAGTTCTCTTGAACTGCTGGTCTCTGGAATCCATATTCTCTCTATTTAATAATGTCCCTTTCCTGGCATTATTAGTCTAAATGTAATGCTGACATAAATTCTTCTTTTCTTTAAGCTCTTCTGACATATGCTAGTGCAGATGTTACTCTAAATAACTACCTCTGCCTGCAGTTTATCTTAGTGTTTAGCCCACAGCTGCTTTATGAGGATTTGTTGCCTGAAATAAATAAACAACTCTGTTTGGATCCATCTAGGACACAAAACTGCAACTGCCAGAGAGAGCCACCAGAACACAGGGTCTCCAGACATGCACAGGGAACAGGACAATCCTTTATTTTGGAATTCACACTGGTATTTGCATGGGGTAGAGATGGCTTGGTCCACGTTGATAGTAGGATCCATTCAAGACACATCTGATTTACCCATAGTCTTTTACCACTGCCTGCTTCCCAGGAAGCTACACCCCAAATCCATCACCTAGCAAAAGTCTCCTCCTCTCTGTACTAATCTCCTTTTGTACAGCCCAGACTTTCTGCTCTTCTTCCTTTGGCAGCTAATTCCTGAGAAGCTGCAACTTAAAGCTGTGGGTCTGAATAAAAGCTGGTAGTTATGGGGTGGTCCCTTCCACTCCATTCCTCCCAGTAAAATGAGTCTCACAAAAAAAAAATGTGCACATCAAAATTAGCAAAAACATTTTTTTCAGTGGTGCATTTAGTTAAAAAGCAGAATAAGTTTGGAATTAAAAGGCAGGTGAAGTTTCAAGGAAAAAAGAACATTACTTTGAAAAAATATCTGAAAATGAATCATGTAAATGTCAAAAATAATTAAATTAAGAAAAAAAACTTGCACGTATCACTTTATTTCACAATATTTTAGCACTCTTATTGCATAAAAGCAAGAGTCATTCAGGAATAAGGGCTTTACAGACACCTGCAAGGAAAAGGAAGTTATTTCTTACCTAAAATTTAGGTAGAATAAGAAAAAAAAATCTTGAGGGTTATTTTTTTACCTGTGAAAAAGAAAGTTCTGCAAAGATTATTTAATCACATATGTCCCATGCACAGGGGTTTACGTACAAAACAACATGTAAAATACTCACCTGCAATTACACCACACTGTAAATATGCATATATATGTCTGTAGACATATGTCTATATAAATGAATGTAATTTAATTCATAAAATACTGATGTTTATATACACACACAGTTTCATTTTGAGACTTGGACATGTAATGTCTTTCTCTAGACTAATGCAATGTGTAGTTGCAGACTTCATAAATTAAATCATAAAGGATAATGAAGCTATAGCAGCCTAAGTATAATTTCTGTCAGATTGTTTTGATGTTAACAGAGTAGGACTTTGATTAATATCTTGTATTGGTCCTGGAATATTTTTTTTCCTGGGGCTGCAGGATTTATACCCTCACCAGTTGATCCCATGGTGAACAGGTTTCTTGACCTTTTCACACAGCAGGACAGGGAAAATGTAAAAACAAATAAGCAAATGGGTCCTTTTAGTTAGTTATGGGGAGCTATATGGCACAACAGTTGCAGGAGTCTGCTATCAGTAATGCATAATGCAAAAGTAAAATCATACACATTGAAACATCTCACCAAACAGCTGAAAATCCTATTAATAATATCCCTAAGCAATACAACAAATCCAGCAATATGATCATGACATGAAAAGATGAATTATACAGCATTTTCCAAAGTGAACTCAATAGATACATTATTCCATTTTTTAGAAAAAAAATTGTCATCGAAAGATTTTTTTCCCCCTCTCAAAATAAAATAGTCCAAGTGTATTATTTAGATAGCTTTTTCAGGGAGTTCAGAATCTGATATTTTTTCTTCCTTTAAGCTTCTCTTGACAAAAGTGACAGCAGTTTTAGATAAATCTCATTTTAATTTGCTTTCTCTTTTTTTTTTTTTTTTTTAATCTCTTACACTCCACAGGTCATTCTGATAGTAGAGATTTTTTTTTAATGGATGAACAAGTCTGGAGTCTTTTGTTTAATGTTGTATATAATACCTGAAATACCTGCCTGAATCTGATATATGACATAGGACTTGTACCCAAAAAGAGGAGAGATGCTGTGGCTCAGCACAACTTAATTGTGTTAATCTGTACTTAATCCTCCTTTCTTTTTAAAATCATCCCAGGAGAAAATAATTTCAGGTTCTCAGGGGTGTATTAACTTGCTGACTCAAAATTCCAGTATTATTGGGTTGCACTCATAAGCTACTTGACCTATTGATGCACCAAAGTACATGTTCAAATTAAAATTACTGCCTGAATCTAATCAATAGTTAGAAATTTTCTGCTACATCAGGTTTGATGATGACTTTTCAGGCTGCACTATATCCTTTTGACAGATTAAATAAGTGTATTCATAGATCATGTGGCTTTGACAAACTAATCACTGGAAGGTGAGATATACATCATCTTCACCCAGAAGATCTTTGCCACATTGATTAGTTACCTCCAGGCACTGCAGCAGAGGAACTTCACATTTAATGCCTGACTACTTCTGTCACAGGTGCCAAAAATACTGTGATTAAATAGTTTAGTGGGTGATGCTTGAACTCGTAATAAATAATTCTGATCCCTGATGCCAAAAAGGAAATGGTTTGAGGATCCTGGATATTTTTAATGGTAGTTTTTTATTTAACCAGTATTAAATTTGGTTGATGTATTGCTTACATAAGTATGCAAGCATAAGAAAGTGCTGTGCCCATCACTTCCAATATCCAGGCAATGTCACAGCAGCTGCTGGTGGTGCATTAGACCATCCAACTCGTGAAGCCTTAGGAAAGCTGTGGACAAATACATGAGACTGACAAAAGACAGCAAAGAAAGGTGGTGATAAGACAAAGCATACAGGCAATATGTGTTGAAATGTGGGTTGCAATCTTCCAAGTGAAAGATTACACCATCTATTCTTTATTCTATTCTGTTCTACACCTCTTTGAGCTGCACAGCCAACTGGAGCACACACAAAATGACCCACCAAACAGCCAGAGTGTTGCATGGTGGGTCAGCCAGAGCCTTGCATCACTTTGGCACCACTAATTGTGTAGTTATACAAACAATAATACATGCAAATTCCTCCTTGTCACCCTGGCAGGTGTTCTCTGGCTCCCTGAGGCCTGAGCCCTGCCACAGGGTTTCATTCTACTTCCCTTCCATGTTGTCCAGCTCAGGGAGTCTCAGTGGATAACAGGTCTTACTATTAAAGACTGAAGCAAAGAAAGCATTAAATACCTTAGCCTTTTCCTCATCCTTGGTCACTATATTTCCCCCCACATTAGGTAGAGGATGGAGATTCTCCTTAGTGCTCTTTTTGCTGTTGATGTGACTTATAGAAACGTTTTTTATTGTCTTTTATGGCAAAATGATAGCTTAAACATTATAGTTCATTTTCCTTGGATATATGATTTTGGTAATACCAATAATAAAGTAATTCCTTGCATTCCAAATGGCCTCTCCAGGATTATAAGGGAAGACTAGGCTCAACATTCCCACCAGCTTAGTTATACCTATAGTTCTGTGCTTACTGCCTTACGGTGGCAGCTAAGGATGCTTGCTGTACAGAATGCATGGGCTGTGTGCTCCAGCCAGAGGCACCACTACATTCTTGTTTGAGTGAAGCAGAAGAGTGAAATAAGAAGTTTTTTGTAGTGCCCCATCTGCCTGTTGCACACACCACCATCAGTGAAGGTCTATTCAGAATGTGTCAGATGGATGTCTTGGACAGAGTAAGAAATGCCCTAAGAAATGCTTCAAGGTCACTCTTGACAGAACACAGTTTACTTGCCAATTTAACAGCTAAAATAGATGTGGCTTGGAAAGGAGCTGTATACACTTGGGATGGAATTATCTCTTCATCTCTAAGGTGGAGGATGCAGGTGCAACCTTAGAGTAGATCCTACAGTGAGCAGCACCTTCTGCTGTGTCATAAGCTGAGTGGAAAACATAGTGCTGCCTATCATCTGTCTACTCATGAAGGGTAGCTTACTCTCATCTTGACACTCTGCTGCCCAGAGCTCAGCAGAATGAGTATATTTTGGTTTTCCTAAGAGAAGTGGAATATGAGTCAAAAGCAAAAAAGAAGAAAACTTTGCAAATCAAGATTTATTGCTGCAATATTACACTCAGCTTCGTTTCAACCCTTATGATCTTGATAGTTTTTGATTTGTTCACAGACAGATTCTCCAGTGTTGGCACCCTGACATCTGCATTTAATATAAGCACTGTTTCCAGACATCTTCTGGAGAAAGCACTAAAAATAAATAAAGGCAGAAGATGCACATTGAAAAAAGCCACTGCTGAATATGTACAAGTGGGATTTCACAATGGTCATTTCAACAAAGGGAGAAATGTGTTTCTTTGAATTCCATGGAGCATTTTCCTTTCCCTCCCTCTAAGATACAGCCTATTACATGGGTTTCAGCTGAACCAAATTTTCTGGTGGGATGGAATTGAGAAATGCTGGCTTCAAAACTTTCATAAACACAGTTTGGAATCTGTGAAAACAAAAATGTTAATCATGGTTTGGCAATCATGGAACATTTTTGAAAGGAAGATCTCAGAGTAACAGATAAATAGTTAAAACCTAATTTTTCTCAGAAAGTAGAATTTTATTTTGTGCTTTTTTTCACTACATACTGCTATCTTTATTTGCTTTCTACATTGGATGATGGTCCTGAAGTACACAGTTTGCAAACCTAAAGTGTTGTGTATGATGGATTAGAACTGAAGTCTGAATTGCTGTATGAGATTTTTCAGTGCTTTCTTTTCTTTGCAGGCTGGCAAAGCGTTGCTGGGATTGGTCTGGGCTCACAGTTCCCTGTAAAATGAAAGGCTTTCAAGAAAATTGGATTCAAATTTGGAATTCTTAAGATTTGTAAGATTAAGATTAATTTTTGATTATGATTGGGTAAGCTTAATACCTTTTCTTGAATTTTGTTTCCTGAACAAAACTTTGGATAAGATTTTCCTTCTCTGCTGGCAGAGGGAAGAGCTGATGGGGAAGAAAACAAGTGTTTTGTAATTTTGAAATAATTTTATCTTTTTCTGTCATTACCATGTGAGAAAAAGTGCTGTGCAGCATAGCTGTTTTTAATAAATAATAAGGATATTTGGGGGGAAAAAAAAAAGAAAAGGAAAATACATATGGAAAATATTGCTTAAAATATATATGGAAAATATTGCTGTATTCATTATAAAATACACATTATGAGAATAGCAACCTCTCTTATATGAGGAATAATTTGGGGTTTTTTTAATGCTGAAATCCCAGGGGGACAAATAATGCAATACACAAGAAGAAGTAGAAAATATTATTTTATTACTTGGCTGAAGAGAATTCATGGTAAATTAAAAGGAAAGAAAAAAAAAAAAAAGATAAAAGAAAAT
>JAOEGS010007177.1:62919-76758 GCA_025447755.1 Corythornis vintsioides
GACACAATATTTTATTATAATTTATATATGAATAGCCAGGCACCTATCAAATTTATAATCAGGATTACCATTTTTTATTTAATTCCACTCTTTTCCCAATTTCCTGCCATTCCTCTTTTAATCATGTTATCTGATCATCAGCTAAGAATTTTCTGTTCTCTCATGTCTTCTGATAAGAAGAAAAGTTTAGCTGAGCACTATGGTTGGCAGAACACTAACACTTAACCCCCCTCCCCGCCCCCAATATCTGGGTTCTTTGTTTACTTGTATTTGAGCTAGTTCTCATTTATCTCAATGTAATTATTCATTAAATACATCTTTAACAGGATATTTGATTCTGAAAAAAAAATCACTAGCATTATTCACTATGTTCAAAAGAACATTTTGGGCTCTGCTTTCCAAAATAATATCAAGAAAAGATAAAATCGGTTAATATTAAAATGAAAACAAAACAAAACAAACCCCTGCATATTGCAAAACAGGCTCTGTCACACATCCATCTCTCTGACTTGCCTAAGAGATTTTTATCCCAAATTATGTCTCTAATAACTTCTTATATTTTCCACTTTAAAACATAACTTTTCCCATGCTCAGTGTTTGATGAAGGTAAATGTATGCTTCTGTAATCAGAGTGAGAGATAGGGATAGAGGAATAATACCATGGCAGAATGAAACAGTCCAGAACTAACAGAGAGTTACTTTATCTAGCATTAGACTGATGAAAACTTTAAAACAAAATATGATCTATCACAGTGTGACAATCAGAGATATCTTCATAGGCAGTTGGAAAGATAGAATGGAGGAGACTGTACATGGAAGAAACAGCATTCAAATTGGTCTCTAATTTCTCTAGGGGTAAAGTGGAGAAGGTTTCTCAAATGAAGATATGGAAGGAGTAGGCCCACAGAGGTTCTTATTTGATTGTTATTTGCAGAAGTTTTCATATGTTTGTCTAACAGACAATCAGTAAAGTCAGCATGATAGCAGCAAGCATTACAAATACCTTTACAGAAGCACTAGCCAGTTAATTCAGTGATGTGAGAGCCTAATTGACATTTGCTCAGTGTCTTCAAGTGAGGTGTGTGTTAGATATCTGGCACATAAACCAGCAGCACTGTATTTCTCATGCAAGTTTATACAGAAAAAGCAGAATACAAGCAATCATTACAAATGATGATATCACCCATACCTTCTGTTCATTGCCCCGGGGGGATTTTCATCAGCCAGGCTGATGACACTGAACAGTAGCAAGTCAATTGTGCTTTTTAAAGAGAAGATATCTAATTTAAGAACTCTAATCTGCCTAGAATCCTTGCAAGGGAGCAAAAAATCCCAAGGGATAGAAAGGTATCCTGACAGAAACTTTGCTGTTATACTGTGTTAGATATTAATATGTAGTATTGCAATTGGAGTTTCTATCATTTAAGAATTATTGAATAGAATCATCCATCACAAATTCAGTTTCCTCTATAGAGACTGGAATAATCACAAATAAAATGGTGTATTCTGTTCCTTAATTAGGGCTTCTGTTTCATGGAATCATAGACAGCCCTGGGTTGGAAGGGACCTCCAAAATCCTCCCAGCCTCCAGCAAACAGGGACATCAGACTCACAGTATGGTTCAGCATTATTCATTCAGGTATATATTTTCCCTTTTAATAAATAATCAAGCTATTTCCATGTTTACATAATTTAACAGAGCCAGGAAAATGTGACTCTATCACTAGTAAAAAAATTTCAGCAAGCACTATCCAGAGTCATAGTGTGAAGATGAAAAAAAGTGGAATAATACAGTAATTTCCTGACGAAGATAATTTTCAGAGTGTATTTTTTTTTTAACCTAGAAATAATAAGGACAATTTAGACCAAGCTTTGATGTTCAGAAGTGTCAGTATCTTAGCTGTTCAGACAGCTGATAGCTTAATGCCTTTGGCTTATTATCTTTAATTTCAGCAATACTCGTCTCACTGTATAATGAGATTATCCCCTCCATTTTAAATAAACTGAACTATCCCTCTGTTAATCTAAAGATAATTTTTAGGTGACTAAAACATGATATAGGAATTGCTATAAAGTGAAGAGTATCAAAAACCATTCCAGAAAAAAATTCAGACAGAATAGAGAAATTCAGACAGAAATAGACAGCTCATAAACTTCTCTACAGGATGAACGCTATTTAAAATGCTGTAACTTTGTGTCCCTCCCATCACAAACTCAAAATTGCTTCATACCACGAAAAACATTATGGCAATTAATCAAAATAGAACTAATAGCATGTCAGATAATTGCCAGCAAGTAGGAGATTGTAAGTACTTCTACTCCAGACGCAAAGATTAGGGGGAGGGAAGAGGAGAGGAGGTGAGTTTGTCTGATTCCAATCTATTTCATTCTCCACTAAAAAATAAAAAAATAGCTGAGAAATTGCATTTGAGAGAAGATGTCTTAGTGTGGAGGTGGAAGAGTTAACACTGACTTTGACAGAGAAGATGCTTAACAAGATGAGAGGAGACATTTGTTTTCTTCTGTTTTCACTTTTCCCTGTAGTCACCCCAGCATGGGATGAGACCCCTAAGGCCTTTTATACAAAACTAGAAAAAACTATCAACTTAGAATTATCAACATTGCTAGTTTACCCACAAGACTTTGTCTTTCTGACCACAAATATGGTTTTATTCATTTAACTGTTTATATTTAATCATGGCCTTGGACTCACTCTTACCTTGAATTACTAAGTTTTATATGCTAAACAGGTATATAGAGAAAAATATTCTAAAATAATTAAACTAAACAACCTTGGCAATTTTTCTATAATGAAAAAAACCAGATATCTAAGTTTACAATTTGTGTTTTGGATTCATGACCTTTTTACTGTTGTCCTTATTTGGATTATTACAATATTGATTTTTTACATCTGGACAGCTTGGAGAGCCTTCATATTTAATATTATACAATATAATATTTTGATCTGATTATATCATCGAATAATATTCTGTTCTAATGCATACAAAAATATTGTCCTTTTTTTGTTCTATTTATAGTCTACAGTCACAAATAATTCCTTTTTTAAAAGAACCAAATGCTTTATCCATATGGGACAATTCAGCAAATTAATCCAACTCAGAATTTACGCAGTGTAACCCGGTTAAAAGCTTCTGTCAGAAGTGAAGAATGGTTGCTCAGAAAAGGGTATATATATATATATAAGTAATAAGGCTGAATCATTTCCCAAATAACCTACATTTAGAAAAATACCTTACGGCTCCTCACCAAAATTTTCTGAAAAAGATTTAAAAGAAGGTTAATCCATATAGACATTGTTAGACATGTGAATATTTGTACTAATTTCCAGGTTTTCTATCCATTAAATGCTGAGTAGGTAGCAGCTCCTGGTGGAATAAAACAGGATTGAGTGGCTCTTGTGTCTGGTGAGAAGGGAATAATTTATGTAATTTTGTAATGGAGAAGTAATTTTGTCATCTTTTTTACTATACTTGACTCATTATAATATCTTTTTACTCATAGTCACTATGGTGATTAAGTGATGCACTAAATATGCAACCTGAGTCTTAGGTCTCTGAGTCTTTGCTAAGGAATCTTACCTCTGTGCACTAATTGCTGTGCACTAATCTGCAAACAGTCCAGAGAATATTGATGTATAATACTCCTGTACAAGGAATTTTTAATTTTTCTCTCTTTTTTAAAAAAGAGTTTTGTATAGATAGATATTAAACTTTGATTCATATCTAGTTTTATTATCTAGCACACACAGACGAGATGAACCACTTGGTGTGTGTATAAATCTATAAAAACACATATTTTTTATTACAGGGATAGATACAACACACTCCTTATGTTCTGCTCTAACAATTGGGTGAGAAATGACATAATTCTTTTGCCACACATTTCATGCAATAAACCTTAACTTCAAGCAAATGCAAAGCTATAAAATTCTAATGATGGGCTTCCCAGATGTTGCCAGTTGTGCTGTTTTAATAGATACCTTTCTTCAGCTCACTTTCTTTTTACTCTTTGACATATATGTTAAACAGAAATGCTGTCAAGTGGCGAGCAGGGCGCAGATGATAAACCCTGATGTGTCCTTTTACTACACCTTAGATTCCAGAAACTACACACAGAGATCAACTGATAGATCCAGCACTTACTAAATAGAACAGGGTACTTCTGATAGCCTTTTATAACTAAAAAGCACTGGATATTTTCTTGGTGCAAACGTCAGCAGATTAATACACTGTAGGTGTAGCTGGCATGTGTTTGCAGCTTGGCTATCACTCTTCAAAGCTGCCAAATGATACCAGAAGGTAACAATAAAACACAAGAATATGAGAAACAGTCTGCTGAGGGAAAGGATGGTCATTTGGACTAATTATTTTTTTGTTTAATAGAAAAGAAATATTAAAAAACCCACACAAACCCAGTCTTAAACACAGTCAACATCTCAAAAATGCTGTTCAACATCTTCATAAATGACCCTAGAACTGCTAACAGGACTTTCCTAGGAGATTTATGGTAACTGTGCTTGATTCAAATCCAATACCACTGTAAATCCACAAGGCTTACATTCTAATTTATAAAGATTTTTTTTGTTGATTTAAAAAATTACTATTTCAAAGCTTATAATAATATTTATAGTGCAGTAACAGATACATATATATATATTATACAGGAAGGCATGTGTCACATTATATAATGAAAACGTATTTACTATAGTGTCAATCCAAATTGCTTACATTTGTATCATATAAGATATAATAAGATAAAATATATTAATGTCATATAAGAGTATTAGCTAAATGGAAATCACTGAAATAACTCTAGAAATCACTTACTAAGTAGCCTAACAGCAATGACACTGCATGTTTGTTTACTTGGGGCTCACAGAGTACCCACCATTAGTATGGTGAAGGATTCTAAAAACTGTATTTAGGAAAAACCACAAAGCTTATGCTGGACTTTATTTTAAAAGACCTTTTTGATAACTCAAAGTAATTTACTTCCTCAGAATCCCAGAGGAAGTATTTTACAATGTAAAAACTAAATCTAGATTTCTTTAAGCCCTGGTGCCTTGACTTAGCCCCAAGATCTGCTATATTTATATCATTAACTGGACATGAATTATTTCTTTTAGTGTTGTAGCAGTATATTACTTTTAAATTGGACATTTAGACTCTTTCCAAGCATCCCAGAGGTGTTGCTAATGCATCTGACTTTTGCCCTTATTACTATCGTTTCAGCACTGGTGCTTTCTCTCTTGAAAGACTTGAACTCAGTGTACTTGTGCAATACTCCATCACATTTAACCATACACACATGTTACAGCTTAGCTGCAGCTGTGCTATGTTGTTTAAATACAACATCTTATAAACATCATAGTTGTTTATTTTGATTTTCTACAACAGTTTAAATTTTAGCAGAAATTTAGCATATCAGATCTTTTTAAAAAGAGTTTTATGTAAGAAAAAACAAAACTCCGTGCATTTTCCAGGTTTTATAACTAACTTTTAAGTGATTCATTACATGCTGCATGGACACCTGTTCAGTATTCATAGATACTATTTTCTGCTTTGTGGTATTATGAAGACATTGAAATAAATGTAGTTAAATTAGTAAGAAACTGGATTAATGGTTGAGTGAATCAAACACAAGTGTAAGGCAGTAAGCCTCTTAAAGAAAGGATTTATATGGAATTATAGAATCATTTTGGTTGGAAGATTTGGTTAAAGATTATCAAGTGCAATCATTAACCTAGTAGTGGCCACCATTAAACCACATCCCTAAGCACCACAGCTACACATTTTTCAAGTGCCTTAAGCAATGACTCAACCACTTCCCTGGGCAACCTGCTTCATTATATTGTTTTGGTGAAGAAATTATTTCTAGCATCCCTTCTTCCCCCTCTCCACCCCTCACTCCAGCAGTAGCTGTGGAAGGTTATTGCCACATTGGCACAGCCTTTGCTGCAATAGAATAGGAAGGCAATGCTAGCTAATTGTGAGCATGATTGAAAATGAAGTTGAATTAATTCTCCTATATTACCACGCTAAAAGGCAGGGATTGGGAATGACAAAACAAGATATTAACTGTATCTAGCCAATTAATCAATGTGATCACTCGCACAATTTACAGTTCTAAACTTACCCCAATTAAAAGTTAATAGCAAATACATTTTCTGCTGTAGCCTATGTCATTAATTAAGCATGCAGCTCGGTCTGGGGCTTTGTCATTGCTCAGAGTCCCTGAGCACTCTTTCATTCCTGTAGAAACCAGCTAAAAGTTTTGCTTACTGGAATTCTAGCTGACACAGGGATGATATTCAAGAAGGATGTCTCAGAGACACAGCAGCAAACTGTCCCCAGTTGCTGTTAGACAATGGCAGGGAAGACTCTTGGAAGGTTTAGACTCAATATTAGGAAAAATTTCTTTACTGAAGGAGTAGTCAGGCACTGGAACATGCTGTCCAGGGAGGTGGTGGGGTCACTATCTCCAGAGGTATTAAAAAAACCCCATAGATGAGGCACTTCAGGATGCTCTAGTGGTATGGTGAGGTGATTTTTTGTATGTGGTGGAGTTTATGGTTAGATGCAGTGACCTTAGAGATCTTTTCCACCAGTGACAGCTCTGTGATTCTGTTTCTTCCATGGACTGAGGCCAATGCAGACTGTCCCCTTGAAACTGCTCTCAGTTTCTCTTGAACTTCCACTCCTGCTGGAAATTTCATCCTGCAATTACTGCTATCAACATTTTCCAGTGTAAGACACCAGAAGATAACTAAGACATGCTTCATCAAACATGTGGGTCATCCAGCATTGCCACTGAGGATTTCATGCACAAGTACTTCATGCACAGAGTGCTTCAAGGAGAATTGGAACATCAGTCTGTGGGTTTACAGGCAGAAAGAGGTCACTGACAAGGACCACAAGGACATTCACATTTCTATCTCCTTTGATTTCAATGGGATTTAGGATTGTAAAACCTTTGTATATCTGAGTCAAAATTCTCCTGAGCCCATCTAATAGAGAACATCGAGCTTTTCAATTGTGTTGAATCAGATAAAGATTCTTTTGTCCCTTCAAAAATTATCTCTGTGTTTTCCCCGAAATGTAGATATACTCAGCTTGACACTTGGTTTTATCTCTTTCTCTGATGCAGTGGACTTTATCACACACAAAGTGGGACAAGAGGGAACCAAACTGTTTAAGCAGCACATATTGAATCAACAGGACACATATTAATTACACAGCCAGAAGTCATAGCTTCATTTTAATTTATTAAATTAAGGGTTTTTCTTTTTCTCATGTTGTCCCACCAACAAGTAGGCTGGGGGTACACAAGAAGGGGCATAGATGGGAGAAATTATCCAACTGACAAAGGGATAATTTGTGCCATATGACATCATGCTGAACAATAAAAGCTAGGGAAAGAAGGAGGACTTTTGGAGTTACAGCATTTCTCTTCCCATTTAACCATTACTGCTTACCAATGGGAATTATCAGATCAGTTCTTGATTTTGTTTTTGCTTGCACACACAGCTTTTGCTTTGCCTATTAAACTGTCTTTATCTCCATCCATGTGATTTCTCACTTTTACCCTTCTGATTCTCTCTTCTGTTCCACTGCAAGGGAGTGAGAGAGTGCCTGTGTGGGGCTGAGCTGACCACTAGGGTTAAAACACAAGAGGTTACCTTGAGAGCCTTATTTCAAACAAAATAAAATGAAAATAAATTTTAATCTGAGAGAAGCTAAGAAAATATCCTCCCCAGAAAGTGTAACTTTCTAAACTCAGAATGCCTCCACAGACTTAACTGCTTTTCATGCTTTTATTCTTACAGCTGCATGAAGATTATCTCCATGCAAGCCTGCATTTAACATCAGCCACAGGATACAGCCTTTGAACTGTTTAGTATTAAATATACAGAAATCCTATTTATTCGTATGATTTTACAAGCATAAATGCCTTAAAGTATTTGATTCTTCCCTCTCTATGCATGAGGGCATTTGAGAACACATATCTAAAGTTTTCATGTAGAAAGACATCCAACACAGCCAGCATTCTTTCCCGTCAGTCTGAGAGAGATGTAATGGCATTTTTGCTTCTAAGTAGGTCACATGAGCAACAATGCAATCAAAATATTTTATTTAAACAGCAAACATGATGTGCTTCTGATTAATAAGCACAGAATTGCAGTAACAAGGTCAAAGCAAAATAAACTCAACATAATTTGTTGAAACTCCTACTGGCACACACTACAGTCTGAAATTTCATGAGATGGCCTCATAAGAAGTTTTTTTTTTGTTGCTCAAGTGGACCTGATTCAAGTCACTGGGGGAGAAATCATCTCACCTAACCATAGGCATCTTGCAAATAAATCTTAGACTACTTTATTCACTAGAAAAATACAGTCACCATAGCCTCTGATTCACCTACTTTCAATGTATGTTTTTTTCAGAATGAGATTACATTCTTAATTTTTTTCATAATACATGAGATTCATAGGACACAAAGCTAGCAAAGATATATGTTTAATCAGACAATATAAATATTTACTCAGATAAATCCTACCTTAAAAGGTTTTCTTCTTCATGTCTATTTATGTCATTAGTGCATAATGCTCACTGCATTAAAAGGATAAAGAGTTTCTTATTTCCCAGTTAATTTTCCTGTTTGTTTTCATGGCATCTAGCAAATTAAGTGACAATTTTGTAATGAGTACTTCTAAGCTGATAATGGATAAACAATTTGTTTAAATCCAAAAGTCTTAAGTCCACTTCCTCTCATTAGAGTGTGAAAATTACTGAAACAGTGACAAAAAGTATGTTCACCATTTAGTCAGAGTGCAAACCCGTGTTATGCTTTGTCTGTCCTGCAAAGAGAAATTCATTTTCTTAATTCACTTCATTAATGAGTATGAATGAACAGGAGGATAGTGTCAGACATGTTCTGTGCCACTGCAAAGATGTTCCAGAGACTCTAAATATGTCGGGTTCAAGGGAGCCAATAATCTATATTCTCTACCCAAAAGAGAGTGTGGCCTTATGAATGGTAAATTGAAAGTATTTTATGTCTAATGTCAACTTAATGACTTAAATGTTTCATGTTATTGCAAGAAATCCAAGTCACTGTAATCCTGTGACTTGCTATGAAACAAAAATTAATCTTTTTTAAAGATGTGAGCATTTTCAGTGAGAACCAGGGACTTGAAGAGGGTAAATATGAACAATGACCTGACATCAGCAAGTGCTTCTATCCATTTGAAACTAATGTTAAGCTTCACTTAACCACCATATTAAAATAGTTCTTGTCATAGAAGGACACTTTTACCCTTCATGAATATAATAAAGTACTCTTATCTTTGAAGCACATCAAAGCTTTCTGAATAAGAATAAAAGACTTTGCAGTGCTTTCCTCTACTACGGTAACATGGAAATTCAAGGCAGAGTATAACATTATCCTGTGTGGATGTTCAGAATGAAAGGACAAATTGATAAATGGTGAAGATGGAACAAACCTTCATGTTCAAAATCCTGCATTAATAAGCAAAAATGTTTGATGTATCATCTGGTTACATTAGGAGATAAAGAATGGTTTCAATTTAAGTGGCTTCCTTGAATGCTCAGTCAGTTTGCCCTTAAAAAATATGAGGGAATTTTCTCAGAACTGATAAATGTGATATATTCATAGTGAGGCAAAATCAAAACCAAATGGCCTTTGCCCTCATTTGGATCGGTTTGTGCTTCTTTTCCTAGTGGCATCTTTAATCATAAAATGCTTTTTTCCCCCCTGTTCTTGGGTCCAGTTCCTGAGAACAGGGCTCCAGCCCAGTATCATTTTTATAAAATTAATTGCCACCTTTTTGCCAGCGTGACCCCGATGGCACCAGTGGGTCTTCTGATATCTATCAGGGGTGCATTAAGAGAAGCATGGCCATTAGGTCAAGGGATGTCATCCTCCCACTATATTCTTTGCTGGTGCAACCACATCTGGTATACTGTGTCCAGTTCCAGGCTCCCTCAGTTCAAGAGGATAAGGAACTACTGGAGAGTGTCCTGTGGGGGACAGCAGAGGTGGCTGGGGCCTGGAACATCTCTCTTAGCAAGGAAAGGTTGGGGAATTATTTATCCTGGAGAATAGAAGATGGAGAAAAGACCTTATCAATGTCTATCAATATTCTGTGATTTGTAGGCTGCTTCACTTACCCTCCAGGGTGATTGCTGATGCTATGGCCTCACAGAAGCATCACTTTGTTTACAGTCAGACACTGGAAGGAGCTCACTGGGAGTACTTTCCAAACCCAGTCTCTTCAAGTTGTGAGGACACATCTTGCTGGCAGGAGAGTTTGTTGGCAGAGCCTTGAGGGCACCATCAGATCTAACTGTCTCTGCCAAGACTCTCTGGGCTCCCCCCAGCTTTGCCCCCAGCCCTGGACTCCATTTCAGCTCAGCCAGGGCTATTAATCCTTGGAGTGAGGACTAAAGAAATTTCAACAGGATAACATGACACACATGTAACTTTTAGCTTTGCATTTGCCATAGTTACTCTACGAGGATGGTCACATTTTCCACTTTTCCTTTTACTTAAAGTAGGAGATGTTTGGAGTGAAACCAGGGAAAAACTGTTTTTTCTCTACTTCCTTTACAAAGGAGCATTCTCAGAGAATCTAATTATTCTGCTTTAACAGTTTTAATAAGCTGTTATTTTTAGTGGACGGAACAAACTCATAGGATGACTAAAAATGCCTGGATTTTTAATGTCAATTTCCAGGATTTCATTTAATACATCGTTTCTTTTAAGATCTTTTTGTGCTAGGAAATGCCATTCACTACAATAATATTATGCACAAACAATAATATTAAAGCTCTTGTAAACAAGTGTTGCTTGCAATAAAGTCAGTACTAGATAATAACTAAAAAAAAAAAATAGATCTCATTTGCCAAAACACAAAATACTGGCAATGAACTACAAACCACAGAGAATGTCACTCTTATATTAAATTTCCCCCTTAAGTACAAATTTTAAGCTGTTCTTGAAAATTGAGTATCTTTATGTCCTCCATCTATAGCATTCTAATTGTTTGCAGTTGAGGTTGACATATCAGAGTGGGTAGTAATAAAGTGCCTACATCAATACTAAACTCAGTCTGCAAGCTGCTCTGTTTTATGAGAACCTTTTATTTCCTGCCATTTTTGGGATGGAGGAAGGAGGGAGAAGAGGCTAAAGAGATATTCAGCAGACACCTTTAGTGTTTGGCAAAGAAATTTATATTGTGCTAGACTCAGTAATTTTTGGGTATTGCCTAATTGTAGCTCCCAAGGGCAAAATAGTGGTGTACAAATGACCACAAGATAGTGAACTGCAAGAGGATCATAAAAACTGAAAAAAAAAAAAGTGCTGTCCCACTTCTGAGGATTCCAGCAACTGAAGGAAAGGAGTGCAAAGCAGAACCACACTGAGCTGTGAACTCACTTTGTGCCGTGCAGAAAGCAGTGCACTAGTTCAGGTACAGGAGGAAGGGAAAGAGCAAGTAGAAGGGGAAACTGACTTCATGGTTTCAGCAGATTGCACCTCAACATTTTCAACAACCAAAGAATCCAGTGTTTTGCACACTCTGCATCTGATTTGATTAAAATGCATGTAGTGTTTTGCTGCCATGGTGACAAACATGTCCATCCTGATTTCACTCTTAAGACTGGAGGATGAAAAAGCATTAAGTTACTATAGCTATAGGATGACAACTGTCACAGAGAGGGTGAAAAATTTATCCATTGTTTGAAATTATAGATCTATTCTCAAGAAGAATGTACATTTATTTTATGAATTCTTTGCAGGCAGTTGCAGTTAGTGCCTTAAGAGAATATCAAACTCCAAGCAACCCAAGGAAAAAAAATAGGACTAAATATCTTCTCAATAGTTGGGTTTGATATATTTTTACTCACCAAAGAGTGATTTGGGACATCTTTATGAGAAAAATTGAGAGACTGGCAAAGTTCCTTTTCACTTTTCATGGAAGAGCAGAGACTCAGCTGGAAAACATTAACACGAGTTGGAAACAATAGTTTAAGGTGTTCCATTTGTATATTAACATATATATGCTTCACTGTTGAGATCAGCTGCTAATTCTGCAGATGGAAGTACAGGAGGGAATTAAAAATGGAGGTGAGAAAGACTGTCTTGCTTTCAGGGAATAATTTTTGTCTTTCTCTTCAATGATGAGATGTATTGAAAGATATTTGTAAAGATCTTGATTATTATCTGATGGTTTCTTTCTGAAAATCAAACTTCTAAGTATTAAAATACTGGATAAATAAGTAGTATCAGGAGAAGGGATTTCTGTGTTTGATGGAATTACATTTTTCCAATTAACTTTAAAAATAACAGTTTTTGCTGAAGATGTTGGAACCCCAGGATGAGATATTGCCTCCGTTGTAATTTAGAGGGAAAGTACAGCCTGACTGATAATCACCTGAGGTCCTTGACACACCTCGATGTCCATTTAAGCCACCTGATCATTTTATTGGCCTAGATAGACACCACCTAGCCTGAGAAATCCACTGGGAGCTAGGCACAATTTAATATCATTAGAATGGTGTATTAGTGATATATAGTGTGCTAGTACTTACATAGTGAGGAAATATCATGTATTTCCCTAGTGGAGCATTGCTGCTTGGAATTTCAGTCACTGTCAGCAAGATAGTGCAGCTCTTTGTGATATGGAAACACACATTTAAGGTTATAGAATCATAGAATGTTAGGGGTTGGAGGGGACCTAGAAAGATCATCTAGTCCAACATAACTGACAATTTATTTTTATCTTCTGTTTACACTGTTAGTTGACCATTTCTCACAGTCGTGTTTCTTGTATGCTTGGCAAAGCACAGATTCTTAGCTGAGATTTTATGAAGTGTCACAGAGTGACACGTGACTTGACTTGTCCTTCCCAAAATTCCTTTTCATTGCTTACTCCTGAAGAATAAAACTATAATTCTCTGCAAAGGAAGTGAGGATTTCACTGGAAACTCAGGGACCCTCCCTGTGCCAGCTGCACAGCATCAGTGATGGTGACATAATTACTATCAGGGGGGTTGACTTCTGGACTGGTTTTGTACATAGTTGTATATATTCCATTGCTATTATTATCATTAAAACTGTTCTAGTTTCCTTTCCTACTCACTAAGTCTCTCTCCCTTATTCCTTTTTCTCTTCCCCTGTTGGGAGTTTTGAAAAGAAGGCTTCCACCATTTCCTCATCATGCCAGTGTTAGCTGCCATAAAATCCCAGCAGGCTGTGGTGATTACTGGGAATCCTCTGACCCTGCCTCACAGAGAGCCACAGAATAATTGACTAAGGACAGAGGATACATAGCAGGTGATGAAGGACTTTTTCTGCAAGGTAACTAGGACAAACTAACTTAATTTGAATCTCTTCACAGTGCACTTTTTACCACTGAGTTAGCTCCCTATTCTATATTTTTAGTCAAAAATAGGACATTTGAAGGCCCCATTCATTACTCCTGACAGATGTCTGAAATAGACCAGATGAATTACTCACTAGAATCCTTTTTCTATTTACCTCAGAGTTTTTATATGTCACTCAGATGTGGATTCCTGCACTGTAAATATCTAAAATATGATAGGATGAATATCTTTCCCAGAGACCACCTACACTCACAGAGCTGACAGTCCTGAAAATTAGTTTGCTGTTTTTCAGACAGGATGACTTATCCATTACACAGATTCAAACAGTTGACTCTATGTCTTTTAAATTTTCAGTTTACTTTCCTTTTCTTACATTCAGCTTATATTCCTTTTCAATAATATCAATAATAAA
>JAOEGS010007178.1:0-25218 GCA_025447755.1 Corythornis vintsioides
CTTCATCTAACCATCTACTGATATCCTCATAAAAGGCTATCAGATTAGACAAGCATGATTTCCCCTTACGGAATCCACATTGACTACTTGTGAGAAGCCTCCTTGCCTCCAGATGCTTAGAGATGGCATCAAGGACAAGTTGTTCCATTACCTCATATATATATATGAGGCATATAGCTCAGTGTCTCTTAAGAAAACTTGGCTTACCAGCAAGTAGATGCTAAGATATGGATGGCTTCTTTGGAAAATGTAGTCAGAATAAATAATGTACAACTCTGTTTATATGAGGTTTTTAAGACCATTTCTGCAGCAAAGCAGACAATCTTGAGGACATGTTTAACTTTGGAAGTACTTTAATTTATAGTGCAAGTTCTGGAACAGTTACCAAGATGTTCAGAGATTTAGAGGAGTTTAAAGAGTAGCACTAACTAAAGTGCATGACTTCTGACACCCTCTGAAAACGTGAAATAGTAAGCCTCATGTACCAAATTAGAGCTGTTTATTCTGTTGAAGTAGATGGATAAACACCATTTAATCTTCAGAATAGCATGGTTCAGAAACTGGAATCTGCAGATTGATTTCATTTGGTGATTAGGTGGAACACACATTCAGTCTTCACTGTGTTCAGAATTATTTTTTTAAAGAGTTTGCTTCTGTGATTTTTTTTTTAACCGTTAGGATGTAGTTTACTGTATGTTTTTAATATAGCTGTGTCTAACTTAGTATGGTTTTAATCCATAGGTCAGATGTATCAACAGTACCAGCAGCCTGGTTATCCTGCCCAGCAGCCACAGGCTCAGCCTCAGCAACAGTATGGTATGCAGTACCCAGGTAAGCAGCTCTGTCAAACAGTGACTTGGTTTCTGTGCCCATCCCTGGGAGCTTTTGGTTGCCCGTGGGGCAGGTCAGGGTACCTGAAGTATGAGTGGTCCTCAGGATTAATTTCTGCAGTCTGGGGATTCTAGCAAGTAAGTGACTAAATCTCAATTCAGATTCCTTAAATATGGGAACTCTAGAAACCTGGCTGCTGATTCTTGCATCTAGAATGATTTCTGTGTACAGTGATTATAGTTATAATTTAGTTAATCCTTTGCTATTATAAATACTGTAATTTTAGAGAAACTTTCCAGTGATAGGTTGTTTGTTTTTTTTTTTTAGTTGATTTTACTGATAACCTCAAGAAAAGGTGCCATGAGACTTCTAAGAAGAAAACATTTTAGTGCACTAGTGTCTTATGTGCAGTCAAATATGAAAATCTGGCTTTTGTTTGTACCCAAAAGAAACTTGACTTCAGGACTTAGAGTTACTGCATGAGCAGCTGCCATCTAACAATGCATAGTTTGTGCTAGGAATCATAATCTAGCTCAAGTACAGGGATAAACCTGTAACAGCAGATTCCATAACAAATTACAAGTTGCTTAATGTGCTTAGAAAGTGACACAAAGCATTTCCCATTCCTTCTTTTAAACAATCTTCCCTAAACTGAAGACTCCCATAGATAGCATTGAGTGACTGAGAATAGAGCCTGGAGTTTTTTGGTGTGCAGTGCATGAGTTTTGATGTAGATGAGAACACTTGCAGAGCTTATGAAGAAATCCCATGTTTAAGAACCCTAGGGAGCTTGGAACTGAAGGTTTGTGCCTCCAACCCTTGTTCCTGTGCACTGTGTGAGAGCTGGTTGATTTGGGTCTCTAAATGGTTATCTTGTTCTCTGCAGATGTCTCACCCCCACATTTGTATTTTGAAGAGAGTGACAGGGAAAAAAAAGGATTTTTCATCTGCTTTCTAGTCATATCCTACCATCTAATCCATTATTTTACTGGAGAAATTCCTGTGAAAGCTGTAGTGCAATTCAAGTACTGCATTCTAATCAGCATCATCTTGAAGTAAGAATGAAACACCACCAAACTAATTTGGGGCTCCTCTGCCTCTCATAACTTATTTCACAGTTAAACTAATCTTCCAGAAGCAAACTTTTTGGAGGACCTAGTGACAGCAGCCTTTGAAGACCTTGACTTGTAGGACTTTTTGTTTGTTTTGCCGTTGTTCCCATGACTATTGTCTCCTTTCAAATCCATGTTCCTCAAGAGCAGGATCCATTCCCACTCTTGTAGATCTCCTAGGCAACAATGTGGCTCTTTACTCATGATAGTAAAAATGGACCCTTCAGAGGTTTGTCTTATAAGTAAATTTTGATCCCAGTTCCATCCAAGGTGAGTTTGCTCCAGTGCTTCAATCCTTATTCTTTCTATACAGGGCTGTGCACTTGTAATAATTTGTGTGTCTGGTGTTTAATGCTGACAGGATTCCAGTCACTGGAGAGGTTGCATTGCAAGTAGCTGCAGGTGTGTTTCACGATGGATAAAAGTAGCTTTTTCTTAATAAAGGGACTTTGTGTCATTTAAAAGTTTTCAATAAGAAAAATTCCTGTTGGGAGCTGTTTTATACAGAAAAAATCAAGTTTGGGACGTGTTTAAATGGATGTGTTGTGGTACAGTCCTGTGTTCTGCACAACTTCCTCATATTTAACCCTAAAGCACTGAAAACACATACGATTAACGAGGTGTGACTTCTGATGGTTTTGTCACAGTTGAGATTTGAGTTTTTCTTTGGGGAAAAGGTTGCGTTTTGCCTCATTTGCCAATAAAGACTCTTATTTTTCCCGCATTGTGATGGCAAAACACTGTTTGTCACTCGTTCATTTGTCATATGACAACTGTTGTGAGTGTTGCTGTGCTGCCAGGGCAGAAAGGCAGGAACACTTGCAGTGGGTTGCTGGTTGGCTTTCTCTGTGCTTACCGCCTCGCTTTGTGTTCCTCACACGTCGCAACCGAGCGAAAACGAAAGGTACTTCTGCAAGCACCCCCGGCTCTTTGCCCTCTCTCACCTCACCTTCTTCTTTGCCTTTCCAGCAGGCTACAGCCAGCAGCAAACCCCCTCGCAGCAAGCCCAGCAGTTCCCGACCTACACCCAGCCGGCGGCCCCGGCTCCAGCCCCGGCTGCCACCTTCCCAGGGCAGCAGCAGCCGCCGCCGCCGCAGCAGCTGCCGGCGCAGCAGCCGCCGCAGTACGCGGGGAGCAGCTACCCCCCGCAGCCCTACACCACGCAGCCCTCCCAGCCAGCCCCCTACAGCGGCCCCCCCGGCGGCTCCCAGGCGGCTCCCGGCACCTACCAGGGGCGTCCCGGCTTCACCCCCCCGCCCGGCGGGGCCAACCCCTACGCCCGCAGCCGGCCTCCCTTCGGCCCCCAGGGCTACACCCAGCCTGGACCTGGCTACCGCTAAGGAGGGCGCCAAGAATCCATCCCAACGGACTCCAGCATTTTTAATGGAGATTCCCAAACTGTCAAGAGGCAAAACCCATAGCTGGTAATTCAGTTCTGCTGGGGGGAGGGAGGGGAAATGACCAAATGAATCTGTTCTGCTTCAAATTGTATCTGCTTCCTAGTTTAATCTGGGGCTGGGTTTTTGGGAAACACTACCTGAACGTCTGTAAAATGATTGACATTCTAGTTTGCCTTGGTTGAAGGATATGAAGATGCTAGTTGGGAGTTTAGCCCACTTATCAGGCTTGTTTTTACTAATACCATGATGTACTAAATTAGATTAATTCCAGAGGTCAAACTAGATATGATGTATTATAAATTGTAATGCTCACGTTGAAAACTAATAAAACCCCTGAATCTATTAATTGTCTGATCTTGATTTGAGGACTTAGGTCTAATACTGAAGGAGAAAACTACTCGGACAAGTGTGTCCGGTGGCTGTACAGATACAGAGGTAACCATCAGTGGTGCTCTTGGTCCTGGAGGAGGCAGCAGCCCCTTGGTGTGTAAATGGAGAACTGTTGTGAGTACAGATGGTTTTTGCAGAGGTTATGCAGCAGTAGATGGTTTGGCACTGTCTGCTGTTCTTAACTGCCAAGTAACCCTTGTTACCAAAAGAGTAAGACCCAATACATAAAATCTTAAAGCCCCTTACTAGTTTCACTTTAACAAGGGCAGGGAGAGAGCTGGTTTATTACTTGAAAATTTAAGCCAAATACATATTTTTAAAAAAGAACTCTTAAAAAAGGAACAGCTTTCCAAAGGTTCTTTGCCACCCAGAAAAAGTTGGGAGTGCAATTCTAGTGACCTGATTTTGAGCCAAGAAAAAGCAGATCAAGAGCAGTAACATTCAATAGACCATATAAGAGCAGAGGGCAAAACATTCTCCCAGTTAATATTTTCCATCTTATGGATTCTAGGAATACATAAAACTAAATAGGGAATTAAAAAAAAAATAAAAATTACCTGGAGCAAACTGCCTGAACTCTCCTGAACTAAAATTAGGAAATAAAGTAAGTAAAAATATTCCTACCTTCAGCATCCTTAAATAATGCTGCTCCCACACCAGCCACACTCTCCAGTAAGCTATGGCTGTAACTCTGCTGCTTGTGCTCGTCAGCCCTAGTGCATAAGGTGTTCATCACACCAGTTAACATGTGTCTGTTTCAGAGCAAACCACTTCTGTTTGCCACAGAAACTAAGATTTGCTTTCATGTAAAACACTTTAAGAAAAACACTTGATTAAAAAATATTTTATTAGGAGTACAGTGTACCTGCAATGTACTTTATAAGGCATTTTCTATAAATGACTATTTCTACTATATATATATATATATGGGTGTTCCTGTTCATATTTTTTTCAATACATTAATAATGTAATGAATAACACCTTTAAAAAAACCCACAACCCTCCCTCTCTCTATTTAGTCCATAAATGTTCAAGCAGTACAACAAGCAGCTTTGGGAGAGGTTTTAATCAGAATTACTTTAAAGCACTTTTAAAGATCCATTATCACTATTTCCCCTTCGTCCCCAATGAGCAATGTCTTAAACGACTTCCTTTTTTTATTATTATTATTTTAAATAAAATAAACCTGATTATGCTGTGATAAGTAGCTTATTTTTTTCCCTGTTTCATTTTATCTTTCCAAGCCCCCCTGCACTGGATGTACATGTGGCTTTTGAACCAGTGACTCTCCACATTTTCCTGAGAAGCCTGTGGAGGCCACTTCCATGATTTTCTTCCAGGGGCCTGTGTACCTGTCTGCTTTAACTGGAGGAAACCAAAGCCTCCCACCAGCCACTGCCACACTGCTGGGCAGGGGGGCTCATTCCATAGCAATAGGCATACACTTTTGCTCGAGCTGAAGCTTAAGAAAACAAACATGGAAAAAAACTCACTAGCCCACTCATTGAAAGCTGCACATGTAGCAAACCTACCTCAGCATTTTGGCAGGGATGTAAAGTGTTGGTGCATGTAAGGAGAAAGCACTTCAAGTTTACTGGTTGCAGGGTATTAACAATGGTAGGGTCTTTTCTATAATTTATGACTGGGGAGACATTACAGATCTATGTGGACAGGTAGCTTATGGCACTTATATTATCAGAAGACCAGTGAATATTTAAAAACTAATGCACACTTGCATTCCATTACCAACTCTGCCAGAACGGTGCCTTAAACATTTATTACAACGTTGTAATAAATAATATACACACTGTATCTTTAAAATACCACATCAACCATACCTCAAAAATAGGGAGCCAGCTTCCCTATACATTATCCTACAACATGTTCCTAGCCTGTTAGGGACCTTTTTTTTTTTAATCTAAAAAACAAATTGGTAAACCAAGCTAACTACAGTAAGCAGCCTACACTATTACACGATGCAGTATTGGCATTAGACTTGTATAAACCCTTGCATCTCTTCAAACTTAAGTGCCAGGCATTCCATAAACATCTCCATCTTCGAGCCTGCGTGGGGCAGCTGGGCAGGGGTGGCAAGTGCTGGGACCTTTGCCCCCAGTTCATGTTGCATCTACCATTTCCCAGGTATGGACGTCCCGCACTCGTACCAGCGCACGTAGTTGATGTGAGTCTCCCCACCTATCTTTCCAAACTTCACAGGCTCCTGGCGAACTGCCCTGAAAAAGCCTGGAACACAGAGCAGAGTGTTGGTTGAATGAAGCCCTCCAAGGGTGCCTGCCTTTCATTTCCCTGTGAAGCCTTCAGCTGAGGGCTAGACTAGGCCCTAAGCTGTTAACCCAGCTACCACAGGCAGGTCTGTTTGTTGCCCCTCCACTGCTCAGCACTGGGAAACAGCTGGGATTGATCCACCCAACTCAAGCTAAAGCAGAGCCCTGGAGATTGCTGCAGCCCAGAGCAGGGGAGGTTGAGCTTGCTTCTCTTGGAGACCTGTCTTCCTAGCCCTCGTAAGTAAGTAGACAGTGTGGACTCTGTGCCCCCTCCTCCATCTCTCTGGCTACTGTTGAGGGGGGGTCTTCTGTACACAGAATGTGGTTCCTCCTTGTGATGTTAAGATCATTAACTAGTCCCTACTGGAACCTGAATAAAACTTTACAGTGGGGGATATTTTGCACTTTCTCCCTATCCCCAGGCAAAATGTCATACCTCCTCCTTTAAATATGTTTTGTGTGACAAAACACAGCTTCCCATTCAAACAACATCCACAATTAAAGTGAGCAATTAGTGCTGAATACAATGTGGTAGTCAGAAATGTATGTGTGGTTAACACGTGTGTGTGTGTGTGTACACAGGCACAGCTGCATTTAGGACATCCAGTCCCATGCCCACTTTGAGCAGGCTGCAATCCTAGGCACCCAGTTCAAATCAGTGCACACAGAATTACTGCAGTGTGAATTATATTTTCCAGTAGTTCCTTATTAGCACTAGAGAAAGCTGTTTAAGGCCCAGCTGATGATTTACTACACTTAAAATCAACTTTGCTAGCTTGAACATAACACTTCATACCTCTCTGCAACTCAAATTTGTGGTTGTGTTTAAATATATACTACCAGCTGTGAATAACCTGTTGGAATGTTTTAAACAGGAGAGAGCTGTTTACTACCTAACAGAACCCAAGTCATAACCTTCTTTTAAAAGCCTTTGCTCAGTCGAATTACCATCTTTAACTGGTAGATCTTCTTGCTGTCCCGTCCTTCCATCTAAGAATGAGTCTACAAATTGGCAGTGATCTTCTCCATGGCCCCTCTGGTCTCCTATGTTATAAAATTTTCCTGAAAGCAAAGCAGCAGGAGAGTTGAAAATCCATATCCAGTTCAGTGAGGGCTATTAGCAAAAGCCACCAGAGGTGATGGGCTGTGCTCTTCACTCTGTGTGGAAGCCAAGGCAAATGCTGCAATTCTTTTCCTCTCAGGGTCCCTGGGTGTAATTTGAACATCATGTGCATACACTCCCAAGTACATCACTCAGGGCTGTACACAAAAGTGCCCCTTTCTTGGTCAAAATCTATGCCTGAATGTATTTTTCCTCCTCCCCACATTTTATACAGTAAGTAAAATTCTGTTATTATGATATTAACCTCATACCAATTGTATGAAAAACGAGCTAAGTTTTGCTAGTGATTTAAATAGAAAGTTTGGTTCCCTGTCAGGAAGCCCCCAGTAGCTTCAAGATGTTTTTATAGACCACCTCATAATGCAGCCAAGGACTGTTGGATAAATCATTGTAAAGTGCCATCCTTGAACAAACAGATGACCTCACTATCATAAGTATCCAGAGCATGAGGTGTGCCCGTTGATTTATTTGCAGGATTGCTTAATAGGACACTTGAGTGCCACGAGTAGACAACATGATCTCAAGTGTCCCATGCAGTGTGTGCTGACATTACAGCCTGTGCTCACCCTGGTTAACAAGTTGACTCTCAGTGAAGGAGTTTTGACAGAGAGATGTTTTTACTTGCTGATATAATTTGCAAGACATGGGTAAAATTCATTTCAGAAGATGGAGGAAAGCAGGCTGCCTTCTCTCTGACCTGTCAGGCAGCATTTTCAGATAAGCCTATGTTTTTTCTCGACTCCTGTCACAGCATTTGTTCTTAGTATGTTCAGCCTCTGCTTGAAAGAAAAGGGCAGAGCTCTGTGCTCAGGTATAAGCTAAACAGAAAGTCCAGTTACTCATTAAGTGTTGGGTGTCCTGTATCCTTGAATATGTGCCAGTCTGTTTTTCTGAGAGGTAGCAAAGTGGCTTATAATACTGCTCCCTAGAGAACAATTAATTACAAAAACCCCACCAACCTACTAATAAACTCTCTCATGTTTTCATGATCAGATCAATACTTTACCAAATATTCTCACCTCCAGCTGATGGTCTCTGTGTATGCAGTTCTTCTCTAGCTTTAGAAAATTATTTATTGCTATCTAGTTTTGGCCACAATCTTTCTTTTTTCCATAAGAGAACTGGTTAGAGAGAGTTTCTCTCAGCAATTTTTTGGTCTGAAATTAAGAACATTCAGGCTGCCCAAAACAGCATTTTCAGATTTTTTTCCATGTCTGTTGAAGGTCACACTTAGAATTTATTTTTTTTCCTCCCTTCAATAAATACTTTTTTTTTTTTTAGGTGGCCTGCTTTTCTGGAATGCCTGCAGTGACTGCTCTGGAGCACTGTTAAATGAGGTCAGCAGTAGATGCTGGTTTATAGAACAGTCTTGGCATGTAGATAAGTTTTTCATCAGAATAGACAATATAAACCAGGTATTTTTATGGCTAACACAAGACCAGTAACTTTCAGATACATACAGCATAATCTGTGCATCATTCAAACAATTGCTACACATAAATTATCAGCATTCACAGGGACTACTAAGTTTTTATTGCCCATTTCTTTCCATAATAAAGGAACACACTTAAAACCATTTAGCTAACAAATGACTAGATTAGTCATAGAATCATAGAATGTTATGGGTTGGAAGGGACCTAGAAGATCATCTAGTCCAACCCCCTGCCTGAGGAGGGGCACCTAGACCAAGTCACCCAGGAACAGATCCAGGTGGGTCTGTTAATCTTTCTCTTTTGGGGCTAGCAATACTAGCATAAATTACTTTTTTTTTCCAAGCATTCCCTTATGGGTGGTCTTATGGAAATTAGATACCATCTTTGTTTTATACATTGTGAATTCTACAACACTTGGAGTATAAATTCAAATTGGAAACTTTCTCACTCACCTACAGAGTCTCACATAGAAAAAGCTTTCCTTCTATATAAATATTTCAATTCCTTCAAATATTGTGACAACTGTTCGGCACTGGTTGGAACAATTCAAGTTGCAAGAACCAGGCTTAGCAAGTATAATGAGTACAATGTGGCTACCATCATCTGTCTCCAGCCAAGTTAAATCACCACCTTTCCAGCAAGTACAAAAACAATCTAATGAAAATAGGAAAATGGGCTCAATATATTAAACTACTAAAACTGAGGTAGCTTTCACTGCTGTGTGAATTCACTTGATTTAGGGATGAAGTCCTGCTAGATTAGCACTGCTATTTCCTCTGCTGGCTGGGTTTGTGATACACTATGCCTTATTGCCAGTGTTTGCCATTTGATCACAGCTGGTTAGTACAGGAACAGCTGAATGAATGATACTTCAGTTCAAAACAGTCTCTTTTTATTCAAATAATTTCCAATATATTGTTTATGTATGAGGTATTGTACTTGGTATTAATGACAGGGCTTTCCTTCCTTGTCTGCTCATGGGAGAATGCTGCTGGGGACAGGGCCAGGCAGCTGGTTGGCACAGGTTGCCCTGTGCTCCCTTGCTCTTTTCTTTCCATGTTCTTACAGAGACCAGAGCCCTGCTCCTGTGAGGTGCCAAGCTTGAAGAAAGGGCAACTTTGGCCTTTGACAGTTGATTCTTTCAGCCACAACTTCTCTTAGTTATTTCAATCCAATGTACTGCCCATACTGCCTAACTTGCACTCAAAATACACTTCCCATACACAAGTTGTGTTATACTTTTTGTGCTCTAGATGCTATTCTCATGCCTCTGGGGCAGTGTGGCCCATGCAGCTCTAATAAAGACCTCATACAGAAGAGAGCCAGGACCATGGGATGGATTATAAGATAACCTTTTTTCTAGATATAGCTTGTACGATTTACTCGAGGCACAAAGTTCTGCTTAGTTATCAATTAAACAAAGCATCACTTCTTAATAGGCTGTTTTCCCAGCTTACAAGCAGCATGTGTCACTTGATGTGTGTCTGAAATGCATTACACTTCATTCAGTCACCTTTAGACACTGAGCAAAACTTGCAAAGATAAGGCCAGAAAGCTGCTATTAGTAATAAAACATTAAGTAAGATAAAGAAGAGGGGGGACAAAGGGACTATAAGCATAAATGGAGAATGTAAAATGAAACCAAAATGGCAAACCAGGTGAGTAAAACCTGTTGCTTAGAATTTATAAATTGTTTATTGGAATTTATCAGTTGTATTTATAAACTTTACAGTAAATGATGTTTACCAAATGGGATGGGAATGACTGAGTCTAATCCTGGTCTAAAATTAGGTCCTAATCCTCTAATTAAGAACTATTTCAGTCTACCCTTTCAATACAAATTTGGCACCTTCACAATATATGCTATTCACTGACAGAGGCCTGATAAATTCTCAGTATGACCCCCAGGATACTAACAGGTACTTAAAATCAGATTGTCAACACAGAGAAGTAACTCGAATCTGAAAATTCAGAAATTTGCTACCAAACACACCAATGATTACTGAGCACAAACAGATTACTGTTTATTCTATCAACTAGATTATATATATCTGATGACACTTCAGCAGAACTCATCGTGTTAAACTTTTTAGTTCTGGACCCATGATATCTTTAAGGAGTGTACAATGTGGAAAACAAATTGTGACAATGTGATTTGAATGTCTCTTACCTGTAAGTGAATCACTGAGGTATATCTTGTATCTCAAAGAGTTACACAGCTGCACACCTACAAACTTCTTATACCAAGTCCTCTTTACATATTGTTTCCCTTTGCATTCTGAATAGGTGTCTGAATTGAATGGAATTTCAGTCCAAATAGCATCCTTCCCCACTGCAGGAGAGGAAGAAAAAGGTTACAGTATGATGTGGCATACAAAATTTCATACAAGAAATATATTCAAATAAATAGAAACCTTGATGGAGCACAATTCAGCAGTCACCTACATTATAAAGATGAAAAGATACTTCAAGGCAGCACCAAAGGGACTGCTGCTGTGAACTGCCTCTGCTCTCTGTGTGTGGTGCCAGTTTGGAATAAACCTATCCTAGGACCTTGTTCAGGGGATAATGTCTGTCTGTTGGCAAAACTCTCATCTACAAAGTGTGTGATAGAGTCTCTGTTTTTCAGTGGGTTCAAGCTGGGACAGTCAACTTGCAGCAAACTTACACGATTTAACAAAAATACACATAAAAATGAAATGTCATGAATTATGTGGAAAGAAATGGTGTCTGGGTGTTTGTCAAAGTAACCTACATTACAAATGCAATAGACAGCTCAATTTGCCTGGGCCATCTCAGCTCTTCTTCAACAGCTTGGTCTACCTCCCACCAAATACAGCATGGGAGCGGCAGAGCTGGATCAAGCTTTCAAAAGCATCTATTTTTACAATGGCAGATAAATGTTATGCTATGAGTTGTGATCTGTTGACTTAAACAGCGTGGAGTAGCTGATTCATTTTACAGAGCTGTCTTTTGCTTTAATGACAAAGCTGAGAAAATATGAGGCTGTCCTTGGCTCATTTGTGTACATTGGTTTGAAGCCATCCCAGCTGCCTCCAGAGCACACGTTGATTGCATTCCACTCAGGGAAACAAGCAGCCTGGCATCAATTCCTTACCAGGGGTAGGAGTGAAATCATGCATGAATGCTGTTTGATTCCATAACTCATTTAATTGGTGCAGTACAGCCACCTCCCCTTGTAAAATTATGCTATTTCTGAAAAAAAAATCCTGATTAGAAGACATTAGACATAAAAGACTTACTTGAAATTGGCTCACTCACTCTTGGGTCCGCTGTGGGAAGAAAATGGACATTCACTCAGACACTGCAAAATGAACTCTCCCAATATTTCAATGGAAAAACATTGGTAAGTGATTTTCTATAGCTTACAAAAGCTGTAACTTGTGAAACAGAACAAGCTTTGGAAGAAAAGTTCCATTTTGTATTAATTTTAATTAAAGGAAATACATTTATTGTGTGAAGCTACAGTTTTAATGAGCTTTTAAAAATTTTACTTATGGGACAATACCAGTCAAACACAGTTCTAGTAAAAATAAGAGTTTAAGCCTGTAACCAGCAAAACCTCAATTCTGCTACATCTTTAAGATTTCAATTTCAAAACTTAAATTATAAAAAGGATTCCTCTGTAATAGTAACCACACAAAATTTGGCTGTGAATGCCTACAAGTGAGAATTGTGTGCAATTAAGAAAAAAAATATAACTGTTTAATTTGTCCAGGCTAAATAGAAGTCAGAACATAAGCCTTGTCACTCATGAAAATTGCACTTGGCATAAACATTTTTTTTTTTCAGTTTTAACAATCCAGGATTACAAAGAGTGTATTCACAATTTTTAAATATATGTGGCATAGTCTGAACCCTTCCCTGACTAACCCCTTGCTCAGCCAAAACTCTCATCCATGGGTGACAGCACCACATGAGGACTATTGTACTATTACACCTGGCTCAAAACACAGACTGAGAAGATCCTTTTAAAAATGCTAAATCAATTTTCATTTATATGATCTTTAAGTACTGTCAAGCAGTAAAGACTTCTACACAAGAGATGGTATCTGGCTTGTATAAAGACAAGAAGTCGATTGTATTTGGCCTCGTGGGGATAGGAAAAGCAAAAGCACTCTCAGATTCTCACCTCTGAGTCAGGACTGAACTTGGGAACCAACCAATGGTCAAAACAGGCTTGTGTTACCTCTTTAACAGTTTCACAGGAGAGTAAACAGGATGGAGGAGTACATACTGGGACATCAAGTTTTCTCAACTGCTATTTCTCAATCCTCACTTCAGCTAAAAGACATGACTATTATACAGCTACCTTACTGATCAGGTAGCAGAAGTGCCTAAAAACACACCAACCCAAAGAATAGCCTTGTGTTCCCCATCCAAAAGTCATTAATGACACTGGTAAATACAAAAAGGTCAGGAACATTAATTTTAAATGCCTGAGCCTTCTCTAAGGGTGAAGTTTGTTTCTTCATAGTGAACACCAGACTAACAGTCATTGTTTTTGTTTTTTTTTCTTCCCTGCAGTCTGATCATTTTACAGTACCCCCTGATCTCAGGCACTAAGACAACATGCTCAGCAGTAAAAAGACAATCTTGGGAGCAATCCTGAGAAGACAATTTGCAAAGAGCAAGACCAAACAGGCACAATTAAGCAAGAGAGCATTTCCTATATCCCACAAACTAGAGCCACTGTTAACGATAGTGAGGCCTTTGGAAGTTCTTACCTGATTCAGTACTGAATGACACAACATTGCTACTTGGACCTTCACCTAGAGGGTTTCTAGGTTTCACATGAAATTCATAACTGGGGAATAAAATAAAAGATATTAAAGTTTTGCAAACCAAGTGTTCTTTCAAAGTCTAGAGCAAACAAACTGCCAACACACATCTTGGCACTACTCGCCTCCTGGAGAAGAATGAAAAGGTCCCAATTCTTGCTTTGGAAACACAGATCACTGTAGAAGGCTTCTCTGAACACACAATTTAGCAGTCCTTTTGATAATTCTTTTCACACATACTATTAATACTTGATTTAATTCACCACTGGCTTAAGTCTTTCTCCTCTAACATACACAGTGTCAGTTCTGGCAAAGGAAGCCCTTCAAAGATGACCTGATAAGCAGAGGCTGAGTAAAACACACTGCTGTTTATTTGCATGTTTTCCACTTGTAAGAACACAAAACTTTAATATATGTTAACAGTAAATATCTGTAGAAATGAAAAGATACTGTGCAGTGTCTCTTATCTTTTCTTAGTAATGCTGCATAACATCAGTCTGTACAGTAGTTATCTCACAATCTCTTGTCATCACAGCTGTGATGGGAACCAAACACAGTGCTGTGAAAATAGAACAAGACTGAAGAGAAAGTATCCAAGGCAGGCTCCTCTGTTTAAGCCTCTCCCATCCCTCATAACCTGATTACCAGTGATGGACACACAAGACAAGAAGCTTTCTAACTCTGCAGCTCAGCTGAAACAGGCTTTCAATTAGAAGCTCTATGTAGACAGATATTGACAGTTGCAAACCTAAAAATGTTACACAGAAGACACTCAATTTCCTTCAGCAGCAGGAAATACAGATACAGGGGTGAACACATGGCTAAGATCCTACATCAGGAGCACAGCTAGTGTTTTTTCATCAGCAAGAGAGATCCACAAGGACATGAATCAAAAGGACTGCAGGCCTGGAAAATGGACCTAACTTAAGAGACTAACCACAGAGCAAAATGAGAATCCCAGAAATGGGTAATTAAACATCCAGCTCTTGACTTGTGAAGGATGATAACTTGGTAGCTTGTGGCTATAACACAGCATCGTAGTGTATTGCTGAAATTACTTCCAAACAGCAATTTTCTACAGAAAAAAAACCCAACACAGTACTCTTGGCGTGGTTGGAAATTTGTAAACTCCATTTGCAAGCCCCTAGAAGAGACTGAATAATTCAATCCAAATTTTGGATTACCTCTCATTGCTTCTTGGCTCCTGAAGGACCTGAAGAGCTTGCTAATTAACCTCAGTGGACTAATCATGCTGTACCAAGCAACTGTTTTCCATCCACAGTACTTCTAAGACAACATTGAACTTTCAAATTGCTTACATAAGCAATTGCCTTTTCTTCTAGGGTTTTCCTTTCTATTTTAAGAGAACTACTTAGAAAGATTGGTATGCTGAGTAGATGCATTGTGGAGAGTTTGTGGATGTTTGTAAGTGCTTGTTTTAAGCTTTAAAATGTCTATTTCAAGTATTTGTAACATTTATTCAAACATGTTGCAAGATCATTTTGAGAAACTCATATTACTCTCCTGTAGGAAGGAGACATTAATGAAATAATAAATTAAATAATAAGTTCTAGACAAAAAAAATCTTCTTCATGATTGACTTCAAATTGCTTTTAAAAAATACAGGCTTTTAAAAATTGGATCTGAACAGGTAATATTCACGTTGGGCATTTGGTACCATAATTTATTTTGGTCAAGAAGTATTCTTCTCAGGTAGGAAAGCTTGTTATGCAGAGAACTGTAGCAGACCAGTGGGCGATTTCCTTCTGAAAAATCACTGAAGCATAGATGAAGTTTTGCTATTACATTGGGTGTTTGAAAGCAATAGCTGGAAGATACATGTAATAGCAAAACTTCATTTATTTTTTAAAGTACACTTTATCTAGAGCTGTTACTCTAAATTTGATATTTTTTAGCACAACGTGGCATGCTCTATCGCTTTACTGGGAGTTTATGTTTTGACCTTATGATGATAATAATCTGTTTCCATTCCTTTGTATGAAATCAGAAGTATGAAGAGCAGTGGCTAGGATTCTTGACTCAGAGTTTTCTTGATTCCATAAGACTGGCTACAAGGAAAGGACAAAAACTGAGCTGGGAAATGCTCTTAATGAACTGGACCGGGGAGCCACAGGCACTCAGAATCATTTGCACTTGTCTGCATCATTAAAAGATAAAGTTCTGTAGCCAGCAGATCTGGATCTCACCTGAAGTGGTTTTACAGATTCTGCAAGTTGGGTTTACATGCCTCTGTCTGGGAGAAAATCACAAACTGGACAAGACAGTGAAGGGATTTGAAACAAATTTAAGCATTTTGCTAATTTTTGTACACCTAAATTGTCCTAATGAGCTGATATGTCCTACTTTGAGTTGCATCAGGCAACATTCTTTATAGTAAACAGTCCTGTTAACAAAAAACTAAAGTCCATGAGTTTGGAGGCATCAATTTTCTAACTCCATAAAAAGAACAAAACAAGAACTGAAGACCAAATATTTTCCAAGCAGTGTTTTTCAAATTGTGGTCTAGTGACCACTAGGATCTCTGCAAAATACCAAACCACAGTTAGGAAAATTGTGGCAAGATTGAAATAAAGAACTAAAATCTACACATAGAGATTTCAGCTCATGTAAATACATAAACAAAAGTTAAGAAAAGGAAAGTAATAGGGAAGTATCCAAAATTTAGCTTAGTCAGTTAGGGGAGCCTTCTATTAATAATGTTATAGAGCAGATTTAAAAAACTAAAATATATGCAATTCTGTATTTTTCTGGTAGGTGTTTTTACAGGTGCCCAAGCATTACAGGCTCCTTTCCTCTGCCAAATTGAATACTGAAACAATAGCAATAGCTTCATCTGTACAAGAAAAACAACCAACCTCTTTTGGAGAAGAAGAGAAATAACTAGTTGACTAAAAACTGAAAGGAAGAGAAAGTTAGACTGAGCTCACAATTTGATAGAGTTTACAGATGTAACTATTTTTTTAAAGCCATGATGTGGCTCTTTAGAGAAAAACATTTAAAGTATCCCTTTTTGTGTCAGGTGAAAGATCTGAAAAGTAAAAATAAAGTGGTGAAAAAAGGGGACCTGCTGCAATCTTACTCACTTCTGTACAAACCACAAGTGAGAGTAAAAAATGCTTAGAGGTTCAAGAAAGTATATGAGGCAAAATTAATAAAAGGAAATAGGAAAGCTATATAATAATTATCTCATGCCTACGTCTTAGCTGGACTTATTAATGAGAAACTGGAGGCTATATTCCAACTTTATATCTGTGTGCCTATGATGCCAAAAACTCTTCTACCCAACATGCAGCAATCTAACATGTGTCACACTTCCAACATCTATAAGATTGCTATCTTACAAACTTTGGAGACCAGACCTCCCAAATCCCCCTGTACTGCATAAGACAATAAAAGCCCTTGTGCAGATTAAACGGACTTGACTAACAGTAATTACTGTGCAGAGCATATTTTTCCACCATAGGAAATTGCTATTCCACATGGAACTTTGGCAGATGCAGCTGCTCCTGCGTTTTTCAACTCATGCAAAAGGAGAAGACAGAAGATTGCAGGACTGCAAATAGGTGAAGAGAGATTTTCACTGTAGAAGAGGGACTGGAGCAGCTGAGTACAGTCCTGGGACTTGGGGTCAATGTCTGGGGAGATGCTGGTTGTTAGATGACAGTCATGCAGGACTGTCTCAATGTATAGAGCTTCTCTGTCTCTGCATGGTGTGATGGGACAGCAGTATGAGCAGAAAACTAGGTTTTACAGAAGGGGTGGAAGGAAGGGTGGAAGAAAAAAGAGCAGAAAGGAGAAGAAAGTCTTTCTCATAATCAAACTGGATGAAGATGTGTGAGAAATGAGAGATGCTTACCCATGATCCCTGATATCAACATCATTTTAGTATCAAAATATGTTACTTTTGTAATAAGAGTATAAAAACCCCACAATTTTTGTTCCACTTTCTGCATTTCTCTGCATTGCAGCTTTCACTGTAGCTCCCATTGTGTGACCCTTGCATATATCCTACAAATTTAATGTCATTTTTTTCATGGTTTTGGTTGAGTGGTTGTGGGTTTTGGATTTATTTTTTGGGGGCATTTGGTTTACTTTTATTTTTAAACAGTTCCTGGTATTTGTGTTCCTCAAGAGACCTCATGTCAGGAAACATACTTTGCCTTGGGACACAATCTAACCCAAAAGACTACTCAGAAAAGTGGTCACTTTAAAAAGGAGAAAAATTAATTTGAAATCACCCTACTACATAACCAAGCAAAGGATCAGTACCTAAAAGTAGGTTTTACAAAGCTGTGAAATGTAAGCATCACAGACTTTCTGTTTCTTATTAATACTACTTTTTATTAAATATCTACACGAGCAAACTGCTGGGAAACATCCTCTAATGAGCACCTGAACTTCCCCAGATCTATTTGGCACATCTCTGACTGTGGTCTTCATATTTTTCTTTACTACCTTCCAATTACTGCCAATACAAATGTGCATGAGAACTGTTTTCAGCAAATTCAGATTCTTTTTTGAAGGCTTGTATAGAAATTAGCACTCCAAAGTTTCCTGGACACTTAGTGGCATGTGCTATGAACTTAATTGCCCTTAAAACAAACCATCAGAAAGAAAAGGGAAATGTACACCTAATAAAAAAACCCAAACAAACCAGTATTCCAAGCTAGGGCAGGGATATAGAATTAAAAACTACATATTTTGGCAGAGAAACCAACAGAAATAGCAGAAAAAGTAAAATGTACTCTATCAGATGACTGGAAGACTTAAAAAAAATAAATCAATTTTAAGAAGTTAGAAAACTCCAAAACTAGTAAAAAAAAAAAAAAAAAAAAAGAAAACCACCAAAATTCCTTTGGAAATGGGAAAACAGAACTGGAAGCAAAAAAATAACAACATCTGCATTTAATATTCCAGGGTAGGAAAATTCCATGAAAAAAACTGCAGATCAGTGAAACTGATTTTAACAAAGGAGAAAAATACAGATGAGCACCATCATACTACACAGGAGACAGAATGAGGAAAAGAAAAAACACAGTAAGGCCATTTCTATCTCATACCTCTCGAGGTTTATTATAATCCATCACCTCGAGGAGAGAAATACTGAAAATTGTGGATAATGACCTTACCTTTAGTCAAACTATTGCTGGGCTATTGTGATAGGAGAAGTTACTGCAATACTTTATTTTTGAGGTCCATATTTAATGTAAAACTAAGCATAGATGAAGAACATAAGTATTCTGGGTATGCCAACAAAACCAGGAGTTCCAGTTATGTGGCCTTGTAAGGAAGCTCAAAAACAAGGGACCTATATATCAAAGTAAATTGGAATATTCCAAGCAAATGACTGCTTGGGAGCTAGACTCTAATTGCTTTGACCAAATTGATCAGTCTCGTAGTTTGGCTTTGACTGTTTTCCAAGTGGAATAAATGGTACATTTCTCAAAAAAAACTGTGACAGTTTTCTTAGTATGAAAACAGCAGAATTTCCATGTGGAGGATGAAAAAATAAATAGGTTAGTTCTTGCTAGTGCAACCCCTTCTCTCATTTTTCTGTGCTAAGAAATGAACGACATTTTTATTAACATACAAAACCACCTCAGCTTGCATTAAAGAAAAGGGGTGAAACTGAGATTTACAAGATCCCCTAAGACACAGTCACACAATAATAGAGGTTGCAAGGGACCTACCAAGGTCATCTGGTCCAGGGCCTTTTTCACAAGGAGGATGACTTGAAAGCCACATTAAGTTGCTCAGGATTGATCAACAGGCACAGTAGTTACAGTGGCTTGAATAACAGAGTAAAAAGTGAGTAGCTTAGTACTTAGTTCAGCCTAGCTAGAGGAAAGAAAGATGAACAGAATTTGGCTATCTCACCAATTAGCAAGCGGAGGACTAATTGAAGGATAAAGATGGAAAAATCACAGAAAATCTGGTGTACAAGTGTCATAATGAAAAGAAGGATGAGTGAACCAGGATCTGAATGTACTCTAAAATTCTTAGAAAAATGCAAAAGATAACAGAAGCTAACTACAAGACAGAGCTGTAATCCACAGATGTGTATATGTAATTATTAGATCACAAAAATCCACCTATAATAGATGCGTTCATAAGACATGAGAAAGATCTCCTCATCAGCCACATGGTATTTAGATGTTACCTAATTAACCATTTCTATCAGAATGATTTATGTAGTTATTTAGCTCACATAGCATAACCACACTATGTGCTTTGGGAGCTTTCAGGTAAAAGTTACTATCAAAAGCAAAATATCTGATGAAATTAAGTAGAATTCTAGATTGGACTCAGACAGCAGCTTAGTGCCAAAAACAGCAGTTTCAAGAACTCTGACCAATCCTATAATGGATATCAAGATTTGAACTTTCCAGGTTACTTAAATTATCAGAAGTTTTCTAAATATGATAGTGAGACACAGCAAAGACTATATCTGGCAAATCTCCAGGTGAAAAAGAGGATATATATTCATCCTATAAAGAAAAATCCTGTAAATCAATATAAGGTTGTCAATCATCTAGCATGCCTTTCTGTGAGAGAATGATATGGATAAAATGTGCTTTTTCTTGGGCAAAACACATAGGGATCTCAGCAAGCAAACAAATTACATTGTATGGGAGCATTTAGAACCTCTTTTTTTTTTTTTTTTTCCTTTTTTTAATCAAGCAGTTGTGTTGGAAAGCATCTGACTGTGCCCCACATTTATTCCAAGGGTGTATATCCTCACAGTTAGAGTGATTTTCAAATCACTTTTTTACTTTCAGAGTCTTGATGTCTTGCAATCAAGTCACTAAGACCACAGAGAGCTGGCTTATATAAGACAAGAGATATGACAAACTGTTATAATACATATAATTTCTTTTTGTTTATAAGTAGCCTTCATAAGTTGTTGTATGCCTGTGAAAGTCCATTTTCATTTCCATATTAGCATGAATCTGTTAAAACCAAATACTTGATAACTGTACTGGAGGTCAGAACTCCCTTTCTTTTCCAGCCACTGCATTTTTTATTTTATTTTCTGGATCTAGTCACTTTAAAGACAGCTAAAGACACACACAAAATACTACATGATAATCTTGGGATTCAGAGAAATTTGTATCCCTTTTAATTTCTGTGTTTGTACTTAGTGATAGTCGCAGTCACACATGCAATTTTTTACAAGAGACAAGAACTCTCTCATTGTTGCCTCCCTAACAGTCCAAACTTCAATATTCCAAGCCTGGCCATTGGTTCCTAATCTTTCAAAGCTGCCTTGTCAAAAGTCCAGCTGAAAGGAGCACGGGTATCTTGGTTTACTGCAGAGCTTCCCAGAGGTGTGACAGTATGACCTCTTTGAAAGAAGAATGTGAAAGACAAGACAAACAAACAGCTTGATCTGGCAGGCTTAGCTACACCGTTTCCCCCTGCTGCTAGGACTCCCCCTTCACACCCAGGAGCTGTTGTAATGCTTCCCTCCAGATGGATGTGAGTGATTCACTCTTTAGCTTCTGTGCCAGGCACTAACATATCCTCCCTGATTTACCTCGACAGCTTGACAGACCTTGGACAATGTGGCTGAAGACCAGCTTTCACTTGTACTGCTCCTCAAGGGCATGCATCTGGGCAATTACATCTCTGAACTGTCTTGATGCTATAGGATCTTTCTGGTTTGAATTTACCCCTAGAGACTGAGATACCACAGCCACAAACATTCTGAGTACTTTTGGAAAGTCTTTGTTTAGGTCTGTTTGGTTTATAACCATCCTGAACTGTCTTCAGCTGTGGGTACACTGACTTTTCAGAGGAGCATACAGCCTCACTGATGGCTTCAGGAAAGCTGGAAAAAAAGAGACTCTCAAATTCAGCTTGTCAACTTCTCCAAAGCATTGCAAGGCCAGGAAGTTCTTCAGTTAATCCACCTTCTGGTGCTGAGCATCTTTCTTTCCATATACTTGCTCATAGCTTGGTAAATAATCATTTGTAAGAGGGTTTCCTTTTTTTCTTCCAAGTTTCTTCTCCAGCTCCACCTCTTTTACAGCTCTTTCCTTTAAGACTAGTTGTGCAAAAGTCTGCTTCCCAGTCTTAATGCATTAGTTGACAATCTGCACATATTTCAGGGACTCTGATAATTTACTGAGCTGTGTTTCATTGTCCCTCTTCTTATTTTCAGTTTTGTCTACAGGTCCATTTTCTTCATCTAGTGAGCAATTAGTTCCTGACAGACAGGAGACTTTTCTTATCAACATAGGCCACTGCTTGCAATATTGGTACTATCTACATAATAACAGATGTCTTAATCAAGTTCTTATTTTCCTTGAATTTAGTTTTCAGCAAGCCTGGACTCAAATGGTAACAGTAACAATTTTTTTATGCTTCTGCCAAACCTCTCAAGCACACATTTTGCAATTGGAATTTAATCTAACAAAGCCACTTTGAGATGGATTTTACATCCTTTAATTCCTTTGAGACTCAAGGGACATGCACTGCTGCAATTTATATAGAAGCTTTTCAATTTTGAGCAATGGCCTCCTGAATCCAGCAAGGCCCTTTCTGTCCTTCTTTGAGGCTGAGAGGGTGAATAATAGTCACCCTCCCATCAAGAAGAAGTTATCCCTTTTTGTCTTAAGTCAGCCTTCACCAGACAATACTGATCTTGTATCTAGCCTCTGGTAACAAAACCAACACTCCAAAGGCAGCTTTTCTTCATGGACTTCAGTTTGTTCTTGCTTTTCAAAATCTGTAAGTCCTCTTGTAGGATTGACATCATTATTACTAATTAAAGTTAAAATTAATCTTATCTGCTTCTGATAGCTCATGCCTTCTGTGTGACCTTTTCAATGCTTCTAGCTGGATCTGCTTCCCTCCAACTTGCCTCCATTCTGAACAAATGATTTTATGTTTTGGTCATCTGGACATTGCTCTCAGCATCAAGGACTTTTCTTTGCTTCCATGTCTTTTCCACACAACCAAATCCACCCCATTTTTATCACTATATATGATGCAAAGTGTTCAGGCATATAATGGAAAAGAATCTCAGTGATAACACACAGTTTAATACACAGATAATTTTAATATTAATACACAGAGATTCTAACCCATTTTATGATTTTTTTATTCTGTTACAGAAGATCTTTTTCATGATGATGATTTTCCCTAGCTTTTCTTTTTAATTCTCTTTCCTTTTCCTTCCTCTCCACTTTCCGCAGTTGTTCCACATTCCTCATCCTAGGAGCTGCTGGTCATAAGTACATGACTAAGAACCAATACCCCAGATCAAAAATAAAGGTTCAAAATGGGTTCTGTGCAGAATATCATGTTCTGTTACCAATTTAAGGGTAATAATAGAAAAGGGCAGTTTATCTGAAGCAGAAAAATCCGGTTATCAAAGCCAAATGGATGGTTTTACAGGAAAAAAATGTGTCACTCATTAATGTTCTGATGCAACCATTAAGAAACACAAACAAAGGACAAACAGCTTTCTTCCCTGCCATGAATTTTAACACACACACACAAAAATATTTTATTAGATTAAAAAAAATTAAAAATGAACGTTTATTTGGACAAATTACATTAGATGTATGCCATCAACTGGAATTCACTGACCCATTTGATACTTTGAGACCAGAAAGAAAACTACATATACAGGACATGGTGCAATGCAACAGCCAAGCTTCATACAGAGGCCCAACTTTCATTCCAGTATTTGAATGAACATCCATCTAAATAAGCAAGCAGCCTACGTCAGTTGTGCCAAGTATCCTTAAACCCCAGAGAAAGACAGCTGTACATATAAATCTTGACCTCACATGTGCAGATAATATTTTGTCTGTTCTTGTTTATTTTCAAAATTGAAGAGATTTTTTTTTTTTTTAAATAAAAAGCAGTACATTTTCTTACATTTGACTGCTAATCTTTTTGGTAGAACAGGTCAGTTGTTCAGTTTGTCCAAATTTCCTAAAGGTTCCTCAAATGTGTCTAACCTGTTAACCTGGAGAGTGTCAAAACCAAAGCACACCTTTTTCCTATCAGAACAGGAGTAAAACTAGTATGTTCTTATATATGTAAATGTGTGTGTGTTTTCGTTTGAAGTGGTAGACAGTTGGCAGGGTAAATTATTTGATTAACTTAGAAAATTATTTTATTACCTTGTGTCAGGCTTTAGGTTTTCCACAGTAGAATGGGTTTGATTTGTAGTGATAATTGATTTATCCTTTTCACCATCACTTGCTCCATTTTCAGTTGACACAACCTCATACTCTGCAAAAGTACAATAAATTTGTTTAAATGACAGTTTTTACTTGAGCTCTTTCATTGCTCTCTCTTTTCTTATCTGATTTCCACTCCTTTTGTCTTATAGGTTGTAAGGACATTTTGTGTGAACCAGCCTGGACATCAGTAAGCTAAAATGGTTAGCAAGGAGAGATACTATTCCACCATGATTGAGTGTCTAGCCCTTTATCCTTCCTGATAATTCAGTTATGGCATAGAGGATACACAACATCTCACTTCTGTCCTAAGGTGACAAAATTACAAACACAAACAAATGTAAGAATTCTGCAGTTTGAATGAAAAAGCATCAAAGATGAAAGTACAGTTCTAAATGCTCAAACCTTGTTTAACTTAAAATCAGACCTAAATTTTTTATTTCCAAAGGAAACCAAATTAAATTAGATTGTGCACTTAGGGAATATACCAGTTTAGAATTAAATAACTTTACATACATTTATTTCTGTATTTATATGACTTACAGAGTCTCACTACTTTCTTTTCATCTCACTAGGACATATCATCATGATCAATCCATTCTCTGAACAGGGAATTAACAACAGATGTTTGGGAAGAAGAACTCCCTTCAGTCAGAGCCCTGTCCAAGATATCTTTATCAGGAAATCTCTGTCCTGATTCATACACTAATAAACACACTCAGTATATAGCTAATTTTCCTCTATTCAAAAGGATGTTCACAACCTTCCCAGCTCCTGTTTTGCTTCATAAAACCTGTTTATACCAAGTGCATATTTGCTAATTGTAAGCTAGGAAAGAAGAATGTTTTTGAAGAATATTTGCATTGAATGTTTAGATCTACAGAACAATGCATTAAGCAGGTATTACACTGAGGACAAAGACAGAGACCACCTATCAACAACTACAAAAGCCCTACTAAAGTACTTTTCTAGGCTTTTTTCTAATTATACCACTAATTTTCCTGTTGTTTTAATTTTTTTTCTAATTATACTATTAATTTTCAAGTTTTAAACTAAATCCTAGCAAGGCTAGGGCTATTTTGCTAAATTTTTTAGTTAGTACTTTGTACTGTCAATGCAGAAAAATAAAGCACCTTCAATGGGATTCAGTTAAAAAGATTTTAAAACTATCTTAATTGTTGCTGGACTCTCAGATCCTCACTCTTAGGAAACACAGGAAATATGTATGTAAATGAGCATACACACACACAGATTGTGCAGTTATGGCTTCCTTTGCACTCTTCTATGCAAAAACCTGACAATAAAACTTCTGAGGCAAATTATATAAATTATGTTCTAAAATGCCAGGTTTCTTAACCACAGCAATTCAGTTGGAGTCAATTATCTGCATGTATCTACATGGGAATTTAAGATTTATAGCAATAGTTTCAGGAGAGACCTCTGCACAGAATCTTTTTCTCTTTACCTTGTAATACACTTATTTACAGCATATGCAGAGCAACATAAAACTTCCAAGATGGGTGTAAAACTGTATCAGAAAGTCAGCATGAAGGAAGGAAGGAAGGAAGGAAGGAAGGAAGGAAGGAAGGAAGGAAGGAAGGAAGGAAGGAAGGAAGGAAGGA
>JAOEGS010007178.1:25837-39306 GCA_025447755.1 Corythornis vintsioides
AGGAAGGAAGGAAGGAAGGAAGGAAGGAAGGAAGGAAGGAAGGAAGGAAGGAAGGAAGGAAGGAAGGAAGGAATTACTGCCAATAGTGAAGGTTTCAAAATTTATTAGATGTTCACCCCCACAAGAGTCATACCATGAAGAGAAAAAGACCAACCACTGTGTTTTAAAAACAGTCATGGGCCTGCAGGAATGGGTGTCTCAGATGAGGGTGGGGAGGGAAGAAAAAAGGCAAATAGAGGACTTGCACTTTAGATATTTTTTTATGATCTTGGTTTCTGAGAATTTCAGCCTTTATGAAAACAAAGAGCTATGCTTGATTGTTCTTTCCATTATTATTTGTCAAACCTTTCAATTACTGGAGTACAAATTTGTTTTTAAGAATACCAGATATGAAAAATTGTATGCTCAAATTGTGCATGGCTAAAAGGCAAGCAAAGTAACCATTAAAAAAAAAAAAAAAGGCTTAATAAATTACGTTTTCCCTTTCCACACTTTTGTCTGAAACAGTGCATTAAAATAAAATAAATTTTAAAATGCTTTGATGTTATAATCAGAAGACTGAAAAGAAAAAAACACCCATCTGCAAACTAAAAAAAAAAAAAAAAAGAGATGACAGAAAACTTCTGTCTAAACAAATAACATCATACTAGTACCACTATGAAGAAATCACTGTTTTCAGAAAAGGAGACTGAATTCTGAAAATGTCCGTGGATGAGTCATTAACTGAGTAATTTTTTGAAGTTAAAATGAAGGAGAAGAATTAAATGATAGTATCTGTAAGCCTTGCATTTGTATTTGTTCAAACATTAGATGTGGGAAAGCTGTTACTTGCGAAAGTAAACTGGAAATGTATTCTGATAAAATGAAGAACAGAAATCAAACCAACCAGTAACAGTGTCATTGTCTGGTTTTTCCCAGTCCAATATGACGAAAGTTGGACAGCCCTCAACAGTCACCACTGTGAGGTTAGTTGGAGGATTCTGGGGAGGACGAGTAGGTTCTTCCTTGAGGCCAGCTTCTTCTTGAGGAAAATGTTCAAGAGAGCTTGTGATAGAGCAAGGAACATCATCATCTTTCTTCATGTACTTGACATGGGGGGCTAAAAGTAATAGGAAAGAGCTGTTATTCAATATAGATTGTTTTTACAAAGTCTCAGTGCCATTTCCCCTAGTGCACAACTTCCATCTCAGGGCACCAAGGAAAAATCTGCACAAATCAAAATAAAATATAAACATGGAAGATTAAACCCCATATATTTAATATAAAGGTACTTTTTATTTTTTTTTTTTGCAATTGTTCTTAGACCTGGAGTCTGCACTGCCTTTAACTCCTTCCCATTGGTACCACTGAATGAAATATCACACTGAAGGTATTAACTGGATTAAGAATAAAAATTCTGTTATAAAATGGGACAATTATTTTTAGTCCTATAATAAAATGACAGTACAATTCCACTGGGGCTTTTGAGCATTATGCTAATACAAAGATGTAGCACTCAGCATTACTTTATTTCACCATAAAGAGTAAAAAGTTTAGTACAGAGTCATTCCATCAATAAACTTGCAGTTTCTAAAGTGACTTTCAAAATCTTATCTATTTTCAGTGGTATAAGACCAAAACTTGAAATAAACCTTCTGAGGCAAATGCTGCATCAAAACTAGAAAGATTAGTAAAGACAAATATGTTGATTCTAAAATTAAAACACAATTATTTCCCTTATGGTAAACTGCACTGGTATTGGGGTAATACCTCTCCATGTATGCTTGCTAGCTCACAGAAAAATTTAATTTGATCTGCTGAAATGTGGGCAGTGTGCAATTTTACTACTGCTGGCTTCCAGGAAGAGCCACAACATGTTTGTGGGCAAGACTGTAAACTAGAAATTAGAAGTAAAATTTAGTCAAGAATCTGCTGATAGTGTGCACTACAGTCCTTTCTGACACTAGAGTAAATGATAATCAGATTAAGTTTTGGCTATTGAATAATCAAACAAGATAATTCTGATGCAAGATAGATCAGTTTTCATATATTCTCCCAAATAAAAATACCATAGCTATGAAAATCCTACCTTGGTATCTTGGTTTGCCTGAAGAATCTGTTTCTGATGTAGGACTTGAGCTGAAGACAGTCGCATCAACTGTAGGAAACAGATTTATAACGTAATTTGCAATAAATGCAAAATTATAGTGTCAGAACTGTAGCATTCCACAGTTCCTTTGACATTTTAAATCATGGTAAAACTCTTCCATGGAAGACTTTTGCTGCCAGATCTGTCATTTAATTTGAAGGCCTCTATTTTAGATGTGATGATAAGTAAACTCCAGTACTTACCTGGTAGTATAAAGATAGTCATAATGAAAACAGACTTCATGAATGTTGCTGGATTTGGTTCATGAATATATGCAAAATGCTCTTTAGAACTTTTAAAAAGGATCTTTTTTTTTTTTTTTTTCACTTTAGCTTAGAGCTTGTTTTATCTTCATAGAAGTTATAGCACATGAATATATTTTTAATATATTTATGGCACAAAGAATTTGTTGGCACATGAACTTCTCTAAAAATAAGGTCAAGGAAATTACAAATCTTGTCTCCATACAGAATTTGAAAGTAAATAGAAAAAAAAAATTGAAAGCAAATACTCCAGTGAAGAGAAATGTGCTAAAGCAGTCAGGATTCATGACACCAGTGTTGCATTAAATAGCCACTATACTGAACAGAATCTTCCCTAGCAAATACTACAATGAACCTCAACAGACAAACCAGAATATATTCACAACAAGAACATTTTAATAAATCTAGTATCCAAGTTGCTTTAGTGAGCACTAAGGGTCACAGTGAGTTCCTAGTAATTATAATGATACAAGAATTTAAGTATTACTACAGAAAAATTAGAAACAGCATCATTTATAACAACATAACTAGAGCTGCATATTTAGATTCAAAAATTCTATGCACACCCTCCTTCAAATCCATTCCTGTATGCCACCTCCAGGACATTTAGGTCTGAACTTGCAGTTAACTCTCAATTTTATAAAGGGAAATTACCTATTAACCACAATGTTTACCCTGTTTTGTTTGTTTGTTTGGGTTTTTTCACTATTTAAATGGTGACAGTTTGATCATATAGCTAGCTAGGAGGAGATCACAACCTTGTGAGCACTATCAATCACTGGCATATACTAATTTGAATTTATGTCCTGTTGAAAAGGAAAAGACATGACTTGTCTATTCCCTTCACATATTTAAAATAACAACAGAGTAGTATTGAAATCATGGATAGATTTCTAGGAAGATGGAAGGTCTGTTATGTCTTCCTTTATCAGAAGACAGACAAATTAAAGTCAAAAACCAAACCCAAAACCAGAGCTGTGTGTAATATGCTTACCATAATATTCTGGAGTTGCAAAAGCTGTTGGCATCTTATGTGATGTTCCAGTCCTCACAGGTGGTGTTGGTCTGGCAGGTTTAGCTACAGTGACAGAAGGAGGTAGTTGTGGCAGCAAGCATTCATTATTTCAGAGTGACACAGATTTCTCATTTTCTAACAGAAGTCAGGTTTGTGACAACTGCTTCATGAAAGAAGTACTTTCATTTGAACTATGGTATTCCCTCAAATCTTCTACAACAGCTTCCAGGTAGATGTAGGAAAGTTCCAAGTTGTACTTATTGTCAGATAACTTACTTCTGGAACCCAGTAAGGGAATTCTTTGCTATTTGGAGATTTTCTTGGACAAGTTCAGCTAGAATATAACCTGCTTTAATGTGCAGAATCTATACACAGATTGGTAAAGGGATTTGAAATGACCAGCATTGACATTTCTGTTTCTCAAATAAAAGAGTATATTTCTTTATTTGTTGTAATACAGAATAGCTGAAGTTAGCAACTGAAACGACAATTTTTGTTTCAAATATAGGTAAGGTCATTTCATTTCTACTCTCAATACAGCATATATTTTAGCAAGGCTGGAGCTGGAACATAGATAATCATAAACTCTGAGTCCTTAACTCTGGTCTGCATTGAGTTTCACCACAGAATAGTACTGTACTTTCCACTAAATCAAGATGCCTTTTAAATGAGGGTAAGAAAAATGCAATTAAGGCCAACAATTTCAACATTTATAATACCACATCACTCAAGGGAAAAAGCTTTGCTTCTGAACTGATCTATTATAAAGGAGGGCAGCTCAGTGGGTCTCCACCCCAAGAGATAGCACAAAAATCTCACAGTTGTGAACATTTTAAGCTTTCTCCCAAACTCAACTTTCTCCCAAATTCCCAGGCAAACACTGCATGACTATAAAATCTCAACCCCCAAAAAGTCAAGAACTACATAATGTAGTTACATTCCCTGCATATATGACACAGAAAAACATGGCCATTGAAAGCAGAACTCTAGCAAATCAAGTTTAAGTCCCTACCTTCCATTATTTTCCTTCATAATGTGGAAATTTATTAAAACTCCTATAAGAGTCCAGTTTCATACAGGTTCTGGAACTCTCCTGGTTTTTTTATTGTTCAGAAGACTTTTAATGTCTGCATAGAAACCTTCCCATAATACTCATCCCCTGGATGAGTAAGAAAGATACAAGTAAGGAATTAATCACAGTGTTAATGAGAAAGAGAAAACGGGCAGAATTATGAAAAGGAAAATCCAAGAAGAATGTTGAGGCAAATTTTCCCTGTTAGTACTGTGGAATAATCTCTCCAGAGAACTAAAAGAAACTTGATCATGATGTTTAAAGCTAAGTTGGATAAAATAGTAGGAAACACAGGAAAAGGAAAATATACTACTGGTCCCACAGGGAAGAACCAGATCATCTAACCAATTTATTCCATCTTGAACATCTAGGAAGACATGGTAATGGCTGACTATCACATGACCTGGACTCCAGTGTCTGGAAAAAGGATGAAATTTCAAAACACTGGTAAATTAATTAGACAGCTAATGGAGAAAATTAGCATAGTCCTCATTACAAACAAAATAAAAGGTATAAGGAAAACTTTTTTTTATACTACAGCTTAAGACAATGTCTTATGTTCTGTCATAGCTATTACTAATGAAGGACAGACAAAATATTTCACTCTTGGCTTTGCTGTTGAATAAATGTGCAGTTTGTTTCATCCAGCTTTGAGATTCTTGCTTCTAATTTGCTGCAAAATATGCTAAATAATTATTTATGTCTTTGGTACCTTAATGGCACACAAAGCCCCAAATGAAATAAACAAAACAACAGGAAATACAGCAGAATCAAGATGTTTATATTTCCAGTGAACTACACAGAGTAATAAGAATAGGGAAGTAGTTCTCATGATGCTAAGCATGTGATTCATAGTTGTGGCTACCTGGAATGTTAGCCTAAAGATTCTTCTTTCTATGTGCTCTTACACTGATAATGAGAAGCAGTATCAGTGTAAGACTGATGCAGCACTGAAGAACAACCCTCACTATCAATCCAGGCTGGAAGACAAGGTGCTGGAAAGCAGCTCTGCAGAAAAGGACTTGGGGGTGTTGGTGGAAGAGAAGCTGGACATGAGCCAGCAGTGGGCACTGGCAGCCAAGAAGGCCAATTGTATGTAACACCTCTGCTATGGGGACAGGCTGAAGGAGCTGGGGTTCAGTATCTCCCATTTGTCGCGAACATTAAATAACTGCAAGTGCTATTAGTAGAAATTAAATGTTCTTAAGGTTGATCTTCTTAGAGGATGACTTGCATTATGCTATTTTGCTTTCATCTCCCTTACTAGGGATGATTTTGACATAACTACATTAGGAAAACAAAAGGAAAACAGAGTTTGTGTAAGAAGACAAAAGGCACAAGTCCTGTATGTTCCAGAAGACTAGTTTCTATAGATACACAGATTAAATAATAAAAAAATGTACTATAAAATTCTCCTATACCCTGCTAATCCGTTCAGCATTATCTCATACACAAGAAAATATTTATTCTGAAAAGGCTGAGATACCTGGACCTGCTGGTTTACCAGTCACAGTGTTTGGAGGCAGAGGTTTTCTTCTCATTTGTGTAGGCTTGATAGGAAGTATAGGTGGATGCTGAGGCTCAGGTGATGTAGTTGCTGAATGACATTACAAGACAGTGTTATGAATTATTAACCTCAAATTTCATAAAATTGAAAACCTATTACAAGTTATATTCTGACTTTTCAAACCATGTCTGATTTAATATCAAAAGTGGAGAGGTGAGGTTAGGAGCTGAAATAAGTTGTATTTTCAGGCTTATAGTCTCTGCAAAGTATGTGCCATGGAGTGTTAAACCAAGCTTACACTGAAAAAATGTAGGTCCTTTGAGATTGTAGAGATTTATTTTCTGTGTAGTTACTCATTTCAGTCAAAGGTAATCCTTTTGGCAGCCAACAGGATACTTCTTCCCACAACAATCACCTCAGTGTACTTGGAAATATCTTCAGTATCCTACTCACAATATTTCTGATCTTTTATACTTTCCAACTGATAAAACTGGTCACCTCCAGCTTGAAGCAAATCATGCATCAAGGGAAATTATCATTAGGGACAATTTATCTTATGCTGCTCAAAAGTAAGAAATAAAAAAACGTTACTGTCACTTCATGCACTGACACGACTAGACACAGTTATTGTGTTAGAAACTCCTAAAATGATGAATGAGGTTGTTTCATTGTGCAGTTCAGGCCAATAACAATTAAATTCATCTGGTAAGATCCCTTGACAGAGAAGTCTAAAAGAAAAACCTAAGCTTCTTAATTCATACTTACAAAACATTTTATTGTATTTTCCAGGCAATTATAAAATACTTTATTATTCAAAGAAAAGGCAAAAAAAAAAAAAAAAAGATTTTTCTTCTACTCTTAACCTTTGCACTCTTTCCTTAAGAAAAAAAACAAACCAGGAGATGTGTGCAACACATTTTTGTAACAAAAGACTTTTTGTACCTAACAGGGTAAAATTCTCAAGAGCAATGTAATTCTTATAATGCTGCCAATGTCAATAAATGTGCAAGTTGCCTGATTCTGAGTTACTGGCTACACAGAATACCTTGGGCCCTACATATCAGACCTTAGTTTACCCCATAAATAGAGTGACTGTGGGCGAGCAGGGAGCAGATCCAAAGACTCATTTGGAAGAGCCTTTTTAGAAATACTTACAATATACAAACAGCAAGATTTCCATCTTTCTCTGTTCTGTTTTTGTTTTGAACTTTTGGAGTCACTTATAAAACACATGGTTTCTAAATTGCTCAGATTAAGACAGAAAGTAATGATCAATCTAATTTAGGAAGATGTAATCGTTTGGAAAATAGTATTTGTAGGTTTTATATTCATTCTTAAAACCCAGATGGAGATGAAAATATATGCTTAAAGACCTAAAAAAGGATAATAATTTTTTGTATATATATAATACATATAAATTTGCTATATTTTCTTCTTTTATTAAGCTTACCAGAAATTGGCTTTTCCCAGGTATCAATATATTCCAAAGGTTTTTTCACATCCGTGCCAATTTGTCTGACAATATCCTCAGGTGTATACACATCATCTGTGAAAGAGAGGAAATATATATCTATAGTGCAGTAACAAGTCTTGGAATACTTGCATATTGCATATGTTCAAACTCTAATTAACATAAAATGAAAAACTGGCAGGTATGGCCCACCTATGCTTTTACTGATAACTTAGTGGTATCTATCCAAGAAAGTAGAAAGCAATGTGGGTCTAGAATGTCTGTAATTTAATTTAAAAAAAAAAAATCCTTGAAAAAAGTACCATACAAAAGACAGAATTAATAAGATTAAGAGATAACAGATGAGTTAAAGCAAGATTATATTTAGAAAGATGGGTACAGAGAACATTTTAAAGAATAAAATGTCTATTTATTCTTGCAAAGTTCTCCTCTCCATAATAAGATGTTCAATTATCCTGCATATTGAATTGTTAGAGCAATTCTGAACCAAACATATACTGTATATGGAGTATTGGAGACAAAGTGTACATAAAAATCAGATTGAATATAAAAGAAAGTCCTACTTAAAAGTTATAAAACACATTCAAAACAAAACAAAATGAAGTAAATGGCATTAAAAAGATCAACACAGCATTTCTGGTACATAACAACTGTTCCACATGCTGGCATTTATAGGACAGCAAGACTGTTAAATTGATATACTTCCCCTACACCAAAGAAGTATATTTACTATGTGGTAGAGTGAGAAGATGCATTGCAATTAAAAAAATCACTCTCATGACATAAGAAAAAAATCTCTGAAAGTTCAAGTATTAAAAAAAACCCAAACCTCAAAATTAAAATAATGATGAAATTTCATTTCAACCCTATTGAACATGATCTAAACAGTTCAACCATAGATTTCATAGGTTTATAATCTGAAGCTCATTTTTTTTTTGAGGTTAAACTAGTATTTTAACAGTATGAATAAAATAATTTTTCAATTATTTTACTATTTTATAATTCTTCCTAGGCACACCGTAGGAATCCAGAAGTCCATAGTATGGATGCATTAAATTATTTACTTAGGATTAAAGTAATGAGGCTAGTAGTAAACTGGCAACAGGACACAGATCACCTGCTGTTTGTGACTAAGTCTGGAAGCATAATAGAGCAGGAGCAGTCTTTAAATAATTGGCTAGGACTAAATTAAAAAACCCAACAACATTGGTTAGGACTAAATTAAAAAAAAAAAAAAAACAGCACAAAAGAAACAAACAAACAAAACCTGAAAAACAGAGTAAGATAACTGACATAAACTGACATGTCCAAAAAGCCATATCAATAAAATGAAATTCTTGAGAAAATGGCTAAAACATGGTAGAAAGCCAAATGGAATGTGCCTCTTTCCCACAGTCAAGTTTACCACCTGGCACTACAGCTAGCCAGGAGACTGCAAAGCCTGCCAGGAAACCAGCTAAAATCCCATGAGCTGCTGCTGGAAAAAACCAAAAATTCCACTGCTTATCGTCTGGGCCCTGCAGCTGCCAAACACACTCTCCATGGGGTGAAACATCTTTGCATCAATGCTAGCAGGCATAACCAGGAAGAAGATCTGGAGGACGTTCAACAGTAGTGCCAACCCAGCAAGGAATGAAGATCCAAACAGGTATTCAAACAATATAGTATCCAGTAAATGTGAATTTCTTCACAGAAAGAAAAAAATGTTATAATGTCTAAAGGTAAACCTGAAAATATATTGTTCCTTACAGTCCAGTTAAAGATTCTGATCAACTTAGATCAGAATTTTAGGATCATCCTGACATCTTAAAAAGTTGTAAATTCTCTCAGATATCACCTACTAAAAAAGAAACAATTTTGTCTCTGCTCAGATGGTAAGATTCAAGGTTCCAGGTTAAGAAAACTCTTTTTTTATAAATCTCTTCTACAGACTTAGGAATTCTGCTTGCAGTATGTAATTGCACATTGTTTGGGAGAGAGGTAGATTTCTTTAATTGATGACCTGAACTCTCTTGTTGTGTGAAATGATTTCTGTGAGCACATGCAGCCTTAGAGGCTCAGACACTGCATTTGCCACAATAGTGTGATGCACTTTCTTTACAGAAGACTCAGGATTCCAGTTATTGATCATCAAGCAAAGTACAAACTGAAAAATTGTGAAAAGGTGCAATCCTCACTCAACATATTATGAATGTACAAAATTAATTGGTGATTTGTCTACACTTCTGAGGAGAAAGGTGCAGACTCACAGAGTATCACAGGATATCAATGAGTTGCTATGTCAGCAGAATTGGAGGCAGAAAGAAATGGAGAGTAGATAATAAATGTCAGCTCTTCCTTATTACTTAGGACACCACATTTAATTTAAATAGCTAACTTTGTAGGATGCAAAATTTAGGTGAAAAGGAAATGTGTAAAGTATGTGGTATATTGCTCAAGTTGTCCTAACCTGGATAGCACAGAGCAGTAACATGGGACTGTAGAACTTTTAGTAGTAAGTGAATAGTGAAGATGTGTATTATTATTTATTTGTTTAATTGTTTTAAACTTGCATCAATGATGAAGCATCTCAAAATTCTGTATTTAATTAGCAAATGGCTGTATCAAAAAACCAACTTAACAGTATTTCTATTTATGTAATAAATTAATGCTTTATTAAATATAAAAAGATAGATATACTATAAGTTATTACTAACATCATTATTTTGATTAGATGAAGAATCAAGTGCAATTGAAAATAGATAATTATTTAACCCCTCAAACAATCCAGTATTTTGAATAAATCTTTGTGGGTAGGGATGTATGTTTTCTGTGTGTGTAAGGATGTGTAGATTGAAGAGACATTTCTCGCCCTCCTCTATCATCTATCAACTTGCAACTTTCTTGATGCTAAAGTATTTAAGCCCAAATACTTCACAGTCTGAATATTAGTAGGTCCAACACAAGAACATTATATGTGTATCTAGGAGCTAGAATGATACTTGGCTTTAAGGCTTTTTTAAGCTTTCTGACTTGGATTTAAAAAACTGGGTAACCCTTTTCAACAAAGTACTTTTCAGTAATTATTCTGAATATAATCTAGAAAACATCAGTAAACAGTACCAACATAGTTATCTGTGAGTTTGCACTGACTGTCAAAATAATTTCTTACTTTTACTCAATATTGTCAATTTTACCTTCATAATTACAGTTCAGGAATTATATAGTATGACCAGTAGCAGCAATTACATACAATACTCTGAGGAATTAAATTCTGTAATTAAACACAATGAGAAATGTTGTAGGTCTTAAAATAATTTGAGGAAGTTACAATCCCGTCCTTTACTGGTAAATTAAAAAAAACCCCAAATCTGCAGTTCTACCTGTTGTTGGCACAATCCACTTTGGCAGTCCAGGTGCTTTTGCTCTGGCTGGTGCGAGTGTGGTTTCACTAAGAGCTGTTTGAGAGTTTAAAAAGAAACAAAAAAATGAAGAAAAATATTAAATGAGAAGAAAACCCAACAGGCTTTTATCTGATGCCAAGTATTTCACATTAGAAAAGAAAAAATAACAGTTGATTTGATCATAGACACAGCTTTGCCTGACTTTTTTTTTTTTTTATTCTCCTCTGATTTGGAAAGGTTTTACCTCTAGAAATAATAATTGAAAAGAAAAAAAAAAATCCCTTTTCTCACAGCAGCACTTAAAACTTCACTGAGACTAGGTTAAATTAATTAATTAATCAAGCAATCTCCTCCCCATCCCAAATTGAATAAACAATTATTACCAGGTCTGGTCTGAAATTTATCAGATGGCTTTGGTCTTGAAGAAGTGAGATGTGTTTTGTGAGGTGCTAAAAGAAATAAGGTTCAATTTAAATGCTATGTGTAAGAGGAACATCGATAGTGTAGTGTCATTTGCCAGAAAAAAGGACCATGCACCAATGAGATACAACAAAATGGACACATGACAATTGTATGAGTACCAATCCAAAATGCACACTGAAAATGCTAGTTTCTTTAGAGGTCAGATGACTCTATCATGCAGTCTGACCAGTTACATTAATGTTTAGGTTTAGGAAAAGATATAAAATATTTACAGCCAGTTACCCAACTGTATATGGATACAGAGTTAGCTCTGCAAGGTATCCATGGCCTTAAGACATTTAATTAGGTTCTGTAAAAAACAAACAAACAAAAAACAAAAAACCTCAAAATAAAACACCAAACATCCCCTCCCAAATCAAATATTCAGATAAAAACATGAAACATTAAAATATTGTTGAGAATAACATGGAGCATTCAATGCAGACACTGTGTAGGGTTGCTGAAGCATAGTGTCATAATCAAGGTTAAAATCGAAAGTCGTCAGCTTTTTCTTTTTGTCACTTTTCTCTTGCCAAATAGTTTTGATATTTTAGTTGTTAGGAAATTGTGTGCATTGCACTGAAAGCCAAAAGCATAAGCAGTAGTCACTGTCATCTCATGTCAGATTATCAACTTCCAAATTTTAAAATAGAGCTAGCTATTTGATATTTGCCTCTAATAATTTTTCTATCCACAATGCTTAATCCAGCCTTTGAAGTGACAGAGAAAATAGGAAGGAATATATTAATTTCTGACATTTACTTTTTGGAAAAATTTTAGAGATAAGATTTAGTATTTTATAAGGTAAAGTTGGAATTCAGTTACATTTTTGTTTGCAACACTATGCATCTGAGGATCTAATAGTAATAATACCCAATAATAACACTGATACTGTTTAAAAGCTTCATATTTGAGGCAATACTTATTAAACCTTGATTTTTGGACCATGAACAAAAAACATTTGATAAAAGGAAAAATAAGTTTTCATCTCATATACTTTAAATAGCTTAAAAAGTAATAAGGAATAGACCATTAATCCTTAAACCACACTCATTTTACTTAAGATCTGCAGACTGTCAATACAACTACTTAAGAAAATTCTAAAAATTACCTGAACTGAGACGTGGAATTCCAGTTGCTAGAGAAGTTTTGGGCTTGGGTGAAATCTGATACGTTTCATTGGGAACTGAAAGTGGAGATATTATTGCTTGTCAAAAGCAAATTATTTCCTTTTAAACATTAGACTTCACAGGTGGAAGGGAAATTCAAACTGTCTTTGTGCAGACCATAAACAAAAAGAGTCAGTGCTAGAAACCTGCCTGAAAACCATGCAGATAAAAGACTGGGAAGATATGTATCATTAATAAGTCAAAATAATAAAATATGATCAGGTAATGCCTTGTTATATCACTTCTCAGCCTTCTACATGAAGTACTTATTTTTAGAAAGAATTGCATAAAAGAAAAAGTGGCTGGAAACTTAAAACCAGCAACATTTTTACATGCACAAGAATGTGACTAACAAAGGAATATGACAAAGCTAGGCTAAGGTATTTCTGTTGATTAAAGTATAAGTTTAGCCATGTAGAAAAAGCAGAGAAAGCAAAGCTTTATGAAAATAAACTGACATAAGATTTTAATTACCCAAAGACATTTTGGACCCATCAACAACATGAACTGTTATAAGGTTTATTGATCCCAGGTGTGTGGTCCTTGGAACTAAAAGAAATAAAACATTGTTCTGTGAGAAGTGCAATTAAAGAAGTTGGATTTCATTAAAGATCTGGTTCCTCTGTTTACTAAAAACCTATCTATGCATCTCTATGCTCTGACATTTTTTTGGCCTTTCTTGCACTATATTAATGTATATTAATTTGCAGTTGCCTAAAAAAATTCTAAAAGCTTGTAGTAATGTATTTACCTTTCAGACATTCTTCCCTCACACAAATTTAATTGAATTTAGTGAAAGATATCTAAGTTACTGCATGCAAAGTAAAGACTCAGGCAAAAGCACACACTACACATATCTTTGTCTTCCAGAAATAAGGTTCAAATATGGATGCTGGAAAATAACCTACATAAACAGCAGTGGCTAAGTAGTGCCATTTGTTATTAACAACTTTCCTAACAGTAGTTTATTTGCATATACATAATTATAATTATTTAATG
>JAOEGS010007180.1:0-10449 GCA_025447755.1 Corythornis vintsioides
AATACTGGACCCAGCACTGACCCTTGGGGGACTCCACTAGTCACAGGCCTCCAGCCAGACTCTGCTCCACTAACCACAACTCTCTGAGATCTGACACATTTTAACTTGTTTAGTTAAGGTTTTGTGGAAAAAAAACCTCAAAAAAACCCCAAAACAACAAAGTGTGCATTTGTTTTGTGAACTTCAATTAATTATTGCTGCAGTTCAGTTAATATCAAACCAAGAACCAAGTGGTTTGGCTAGTCAAAGGCTCCCTAACAAAGCATCTTCCAGCTCTGGAGTTCCAATACAGAATGACATGGTCCTGCTGGAGTGGGTCCAGAGGAGAGCCACAAAAATGATCAGAAGGCTAGAACACCTCTCCTATGAAGACAAGGTGAGAGAGATGGGGTTGTTCAACGAGAAAAATAAAGGCTCTAGGGAGAACTTACTGCAGCCTTTCAGTACATGAAGGGGGCCCACAGGAAAGATGGGAAGGGCTTCTTAGTAGGGTCTGTTGGAACAGGACAAGGGGCAATGGCTTTAAACTAAAAGAGGATAGACTTAGACTGAATATAAGGAAGGCATTATTTACAATGAGGAATGAGAGACACTGGAACAGGTTGCCCAGAGTGGTGGTAGAAGCCCCATCTCTGGAAACATTCAAGGTCAGGTTGGATGGGGCTTTGAGAACTTGATCTACTTGAAGATGCCTTTGCTTATTGCAGGGGTTTGGTCTAGCTGACCTTTAAAGATCCCTTCCAACCCAAACTATCTGTGATCCTGAACAGTGTTCGGCTTGTAACGAAGACACAAAGAAGTGTGTATGCAGTGTGATTTCCTCAGACCTGACTGTTCCCTTGCCATGGCCTCTTGTAAACCAGTGCTCTAAAAACATGGAAATCAGCCTGAGAAAAAGGACAGTTCAGCAGCATTCTGCAGCTCAGGGCAGCAGCAGGTGAGCAGCAGCTGGTCTGCAATAGGCTGCTAGCTGCTGCTTTCTTGTAAGCCATCATTCAGAACTGAGCCCTGTCACTAGCCTTGTTAGAAAAATACTCAAAAGTTCTGGAGCATTTTTAAAGGTATAGTAGCAAATAGTTGTAAGTATATGCTGTAGTCTAGCTGTGACAGCTTACTAAGTCATTACATAAATAATTTGATATCTATATGATCACTCAACTCCATACAGGACTGAAATGTATTTGCATGATAGATTGCTTCATGTGTTGTAACTGGGGTTTAGTACAGCCACAGCTGGCCTGAGTTTAGTGACAGTAAGATCTGTAGCAGTTCTTGTTTTGACCTACTTATATGTGATAAATAATTCCAAACTACTTCTTCAAAACATTCACAGAGGAGTTGTAGCTGTTTAGCTTGTCATGACAAACCTTGATGGCTTTTGGTGTTAAACTAGTTGGGATGGGATCTTGGATGCCTTGTATTCTGCAGGGGACAAATGTTTTCCACAGACCATAATGGGATTTTATATGGCTAGGAAAAAGATAACTGAGCAGCAAACACTTGTCATAATGATAGCTCTTGAAATAAATGGCATTTAAAATACTGTTCCATTAAGATTATACCTGTTTTAAATACTGTTACATAAAGGTTAATGCCAAAGCAGTTTTCTGACTTTTATCTATCTTCTGTTTGTGGTACCCTTCTTTCTATGTTATGAAATAAAAGTAACATATTTTTTCTTTTTTTCTTCCATGTGTTTTTTGAATGGAAAACAATGATGGCCCACTCAAACAGTACGGTAAGCAAAGGGAGGGGACTTCTGCTGTCAGGTTCTCCTTGACTTAGTAACTTGCAGTATTTTTGTCCCAGCACTGTTATGACCTTACCTACATCTGAAAAGCATACTATGAACTTTCAGGAATGATATACTAGTAATATTTATTCATAAGTCTAAGTTTAAGGTAATAAAAAATTAGCTCCTTCAGAATGTCTCCTAAAGAAATCAATGCTAAGATAAAGAGGCTTGTTATTTCCCATGCTCTTTGCTAAGGAGATTCAATCCATCTAGAGCCACTTTTCTGCACAGCAACAACACTGCTACATAACTGAACTACCTGTCTTCTTTCAAACCAGCTTTACTTCAAATGATAAATGGAACAATATCACTCATTGCAGCCTTTTATTTCTTTCAGCCTTTCAGTTTGCTTCTGAGCCTGAGAGTGTGTATGTTATGCCTGTTACACTGTGAATCATAATGTTATGGAAGACTCACTCATCCACGTAGACCAAACACAAGCAGTATAGGTGTATTTTAATTCTTATGTGTGGAAACATCAAAGGGCTGCCTGCCTGGAGGCACTTTAAAACTGGATAACCATCTCAAGTGAGAAGGTTCCAAATCTACCTCCCAGGTCAGCAAGGGAAAGTTACTGCTGCAGTGCTGCACTTGGAAGAAGATGCCTGCTGAGCATTTCTTGATCCTCGGTATAACATGAAAACAGTTCTTCAGCAATTTGTTGTGTTCTCATTACATTTTTGAGGAGCTTTATTTGAAAGAGATGAATGGAATTCTCTTCACAGAAGTGAGCTGAAATCTGAGGTTATTATAGGCCTATATAAATTGGAATGCTTGATGATGGCTGAAGTATAATTACACAAAACTACATTTCAATGGCCTGCAGTAGTTCCTTTCCAGTCTGCAATAAAATTCAGAGTGGCTTCCTCCTCCTTCCCTCCTCAAAAGTACATTCTGCTAAAAGAAGTGTATATCTGCCTTCTATCAAAAGTAATCCCTCTTTTATCTTGGAATTTTACCTTTAACCCTGTTCTCTGAAGCTTTGTGTGGCTGGGGAAATGATAAGAATACTGCAGGAGGTCTGTGTTTCTATGTAACTATTTTCTCTTCCCTCTTTACAGCACTTTTGGGGACCAGTTGCCAACTGGGGACTTCCTGTTGCTGCTTTTAATGATATGAAGAAATCTCCAGAAATTATTAGTGGCCGAATGACATTTGGTAAGACGTAAGACAAACTTCTTGTCAGTAAAGTGACTTAGAGAACACAGATTCTGTCCTTCAGGCAGTGGCATATTACTAGTTGCTTGCAAACTTGTGGTCAAAGCAGATAGAGATATTCTATATCTTGTCACATAACTTCAGAGGCCAAGTAAAATTGAGATGTGAAGAGTTGCAGTGCTCTCTTTCCAAGGATTTGCCATTAATTTCAGGGACAGAGGCAGGTCACAAGTCTTAGTTTTGAACACCAGACTCACTCCTAAAATAAAATTCTTTTGGTGTCTTATGCTCCTACATGCACTGGTTCAGAATGCCTCTCCTTACCCAGCTTTATTCTTTGTATCAAGAACAAGGATGCCTTGTGGCAAGCGTGGGACTGAAGTATCCACACTGGCAAAGTGAAGAAATGGTAGCAATTGGTCTGTGGCTTGCAAAAAGCAGCTGAGGGAGGTTAACTCCTTGCAAAACCTGTGAAAGGCTAGCATGACTCTCAGTGGAATAATATGAGATTTCTTTTTAAATGCATAAGCAATATTGTTCCACCTCTTTTGGAACATGTATAGTTTTTGCCTGGATGTCTGTGTCTGTATTTTATTGGTCAAATACTTCTCTAGGATCATAAATCTGATAGCTTTAATTCAGTAGCTTAATTTTGGTATTATGTTTCTTAACTCAGTTAATAACTTAATTCTGAGTAATTCTTCTCTCCAAAGCAAAATGCCTTTGGGTTAAGGAAACTTACAGACTCACATTCATTAGGTGGTTCTTAGAGTAAATCAGTTTCTTAATCAGCTTTCTCAAGATGGAAGACTAGTTCAAGTAGTCTCTGGTGTAGTGAAACTGTTTTGCTAATAGTATTTTGGTGGTAGCTACCCAGCTCAGCAAAGCTGAGACACATTTTTTAATGTTTACAAGTGTAAATATAGGGTAGTGTGTGAAGAAAAATAATCCAACAAACCAACCAAACAAAAAACCCAAACAACTTTAGAAACTTCAAAAAGGCTGCTTTCTTTGAACAATTCAATTCCAGATTTTTTTTTTCCTTTAATCCTCTCAGAACTTTGCAAAACTAGTAACTTTTTAGGTTGAAATTTTCCACATTTAAATGTAATTATGAGTAGATTACAATTTTTTCTCATCTTCCTGGAAAGCAGGTAACAAAATTTTATGCTTGTGAATTTTCATCATTTCCTGGGGATGGAAACATCCTTCTCTTCAAATCCATGTTAGCAAGTTCCTAGCAGAACTGCATTTTTTAAAATACTCTGTCCTAGAAATTGTCACCATAATTTTATAGGACAGGCCATGTCTCACTTTTATGCTCTGGCTGAGATAGTTTAGGTAATAAACTAGAAAGTCTTCAGTTGCATCACAGGAAAGCATATGAGAAAAATGAGCTTTTGTAGGAAGCTGCAGCCCTGTAGATTTCATGTGTAGCAAAAATGAACACTGCTGTGTGTTTCCCTGCATTAGATCCTCAAAGGAGGTAAGTTTACAGGAATATTGGAAAACTCAAAAGCAGCAAGAAGTGTTCTACTTGTTATTACTTTGCAGCAGTATGAAAATGATGCCCCAACAGAATATATGAAGATTATTCCCAAAGCTGTACTAACAATACCCCTCATGTCTTGCAGCACTATGTTGTTACTCCTTGACTTTCATGAGATTTGCCTACAAAGTGCAGCCAAGGAACTGGCTTCTTTTTGCATGCCACTTCACTAATGAAGTTGCACAACTTATTCAAGGAGGACGACTGATCAAATACAGGCAAGTTGTCTTTCAGAAAGGGGAAAGTCATAAACTGATGGCCCTTGAAATACTCTGTCAGTGGCTTTTGACTGTGGTGCAAACCCCTGCGTGGTTTCTGAACTTCCTTAACTTCATTACCTTTTGCAGACCTATTAACAAGCTTGTTAGTAGGCTGAACTATTTATTACTTGTTGCCTTGAAACAACTTTGAAGCTTCTGAGGGGTGCACATAGAAAAGGCTGACAGCTCTCAATCTGGATGCAGACAGGGCTCTCAGCAGCTGCTGCTACTTCAGGGTTTATTTCATGTATTACTCTATAGTCAGCATAGTTCCATCTCAGTAACTAATTCCTGAGACTGAAACATCCAGAAAATGTGAGGAGGTTGTGTGTCAAAGGGAACTCTAACAAAACCTCTCCAAGTTGACTGGTCTGTAACTGGTGTAGATCCAACTGCAAGCAGTGTCACACCCTCATTGTGTAGCATTGCAGACACTGCCCCAAGCAATCCTCATGAGTCAGGATTATGGTTTTTCTCTCTTCTGCTCCAAGAAATCTATGTGGAGGAGTGAGAAGATGAACTATAAATTAAAAACTGAGACTGAGCAAAACTGCAAACAGACCTGCCTTTGTATAAATAACTGGGCAAATGTTCTTCATTCCTAGAGTTCTGCTGTATCTAGAGGTGTTTTTAGCAATTGTAGTTCAGTACTCACAGAAGCTGTTCTTCTCTTGGCAGGATGGAGAAAAAGAACTAAATATCTAACTTGAAATAAGCCAGGGAATGTGTTCATCCCAAACTGCAACCAAGGAAGACTTGCCATCTACAGTTGCTGTGACAATTACAACGGGGATAAAACAGAAATACCTGTTATGAATGACCCCATCAAGATTCCTTCTACTAAATTTTTTTATCTTGCCTTTTAAAAAATACTATTCAGCAATGCAAACATTGCATTTAAGGTAATGCTGCCTTATAGGTCCTTAACAACAACCCTTTTAATAGAATTAGTCATCCAAATAACAAGCAATATTTGAAAACCAACTATTTTTTTTTATCTAACAGTCTACAAAAGTGGCCTGTGATGGTTTGACAAAACTTGTTTTCAAGTCAACATGCACAGTGGCCAGTAAACAGAACTGTAGGTGGTATAATTGTCCTATGTATTAACACAATCTTAAGAGCCATTTAACTTGGGTGCATTCATTCCTTTTTTTTTCTTTTTTCTTTTTTTTTTTTTTTTTCTTTTTTTCTTTTTTTTTTTTAAACTTCAGCAGTGGCTTGCTAATCTACAAGAACAAATGTGTAGATAGGCAGCCTGGAAGTGACCAGCTATCTCTCTTCCCTTACTGCATGCCTTGTCTCAGTAAAGAGACTGCATTAACACACATTTTTAAGTCGCACATTATTTAAGACTCAGAAAAGCAAAAGCATAGCACTGAATGAAGGAAGCCAACAAAGTCTGATACTGTTCTTAAAGAAGTTATAAATGGAATTTTATTTTTTTCCTGCTGTTTGAGTTCTTCTAGATGTATGTAATCCTTAAATGTAACTTGTTTGGAGATCTGAAGGACATTGTGCCTTTCAGTAGTTTTTGACTTCATTGGGAGAGTGGTTTTCCTGCATGACCTGCCTGAAAGTTACAGTGCTGTGAAGATACAGATAAAAAAAGAATGTATGTGATGGATTTTATTTTAGTGCAGTGTTTTTGAACAATAAATGTGCTCCAAATGGCAATAAATCCTTTCAACATTTTGAAAAGTTTTATCATATTGTGATACCAGATGCTGAAGTGCAATTTAGAATGGAGTGTCAATTTATTACTGTTAACAGCATGAAGCAAAAACAGGCTGGAAAAGCAAATGTCCTTATTCTTTGTATGTACTGAGTTCAGGCAAGTGTCTTCTGGATCCTAACACCTAGTACTTCTTCCCCCCACCCCAAGGAAAAAGGAAGGTGTGTACTTGACTGAGGATGAGCCTGCTGGGACAGGAAGGGTTGAATTCAGGGCTGTGGCTGTGCAGCTGAGTAAATATTGCCCATTGTCATCTAGCAGTTTGAAGATGGTCAATTAAATTTAATCCTTATCTGATACTGTGTTCCCAATTACATGCTGGCTAACCTTGTGACAGGTATACATGAGATTTACAACTCATGCCCTGCTGGATGGGTATAACCAGTTCTGACTGCCACTTGTTGCCTTGGAAAAGTTACTGCATAAAGCTGCCCCTTTGGTACTGCTGCCTTGTCACAAGGAGCCATTGTCTCTCCTTCCCTGTAGTCTGGAATAGAAGCAGCATTAGATATTTGCATGAATAAGTAGTGAGTTACAAGCAGATAACTATCTTAGCACTTTATAAATTATTTCTGAAGAGATGTTACAAGTGAGTTGGAACTTCATGGGTATGAAATGTTGTGTTTTGGGTTGCTCTTGGGTAAAGCTTGCAATAGATGGAATGCTGTAGCCCTGTGTGCTGCTTTGATCCCTGTTCCTTAGCTGCTGACTCTTAATTCCCTACCTAGGGAATGACACTTAAAATAGCACTATCTTATCTCCTGGTGGCTTCCTGCACCATATTTTCTCATGTATTTCCTTCTACCTTTTTTTTCTTCTTTCTATCTGTTCACTGTTGAAGGGTCTTTCAAACTGGAGTAGTGCAAGAGAGAACTGAAGGTGGAAAGTGGACCCTACCTTGTTGTAATTAGGTTTTAAACCAATTATACCTCCTGCAGTCCATACAGGCTTGTCTAAAAAGGGAAAGGGTGGAGTAAAGCATCTTTCCTGGGACTTGAAGAGACAGGGCCCAGTCAGGGATGGAGAATTTGAGCCTGGGGTGGATGTTCCACAATCAGTCTGCCTTGTGACAAAAAGTTTATATGGGCAGAGTGCCACCAAGTGGCTTGTGACCTGTGTCCTTCAGAGCATTGATTATCAAGCCACTTAGGTATCATTATTTAAACAAAGAAATGGGGGTGGGGTGTTTTTTTTGGCTGGGGGAAGAGTCTTAAGGAGCAGTAAAAAAGGAATTACTTCAATAAATAATTGCACAGTTAATTTGCACCCTCTTTGACACAATATACTGAGACATTGGCATATGGCTCATGGGAGGCTGGTGCCATCTGACATAATTCACAAACAGAACATTTGTTTTTATATTCTTGACTCTGAATAACTTAGAGCTAATGGCTTTTTCTTCCCCCCCCGCCGCCCCCCCCCCGGTAGCATGGGATGGGATAAAAGAGTGGGGTGATGCCAGCTTCAATCATCAGTAATAATCCAGTTAGAATTCAGTATTTGCATTTGATTAATATGATTATAGGGCTTGTTGCTACATGCTGTTATTCTGCACTAGCTATTTGGTTTGAACTTCAGAGCTTGCTTTAATTCTAGTAAGTTTTCAACTGTAGGGTATGTCCTGCTGCTAGAAAGCAGTGCTGCTCTGATCCCCTGCACTGTCCTCTGTGTATTGGTCCTGTTCCATCCCAGTAAGACTGGGAACCACATGGCCTTTCATGTCTTGCTGTAGTGGTTGCTGCTGCAGCATCAGCTGCTGTCCTCTTTCATGTTTTCAGACAGAAAAGAATTTCCTTTCTGACCAAGTCCTGCTAGACTGCTGCTAAGGAATGTGACACCCCTAGGAATTCAAGGAGCAGACAGTACCAGCTAAGGCTAAGCTCTCTGCTTGTTGTTCCCACTTTCTCCCCTGTTGGAGCTTGAGATCTCTTGACCCACTTTTTCAAGGGGAGACTTAGACTATAATTTACTCTGGCATTAAAATAGCTCCCAATCTCTTCTGCTGTTACAAGATTAAGTGTCCTTGATGTGGAAGCTTGCTGATTTATGATTCAAATGTTGAGGTCATTTAGCACAGTAATAAATGGACAGAGAGCAATAACCATAATTATGGGGTCAGAATTACTTACAAGGCTTCTTTAATTAGAGTAATAACACTTACCTTTAGTGGATTTTATTCAACCTCCCACAACTGTCTCATGCTATAGAATCATTTCAACTAATGGTGCTATGTATGGTATATTCTTAAATTTATTTATTTATTTAGCTTCTATTACTTCTATATAAGGTCAACTTTCCCTCTCCTAACTTTCCTTTTCCAGAAGAAAACTCTCTTAAGAACAGTACTGCAGATGCAGCCTGCCAGCAATCAGAGGTAAAAGGTAGTTCATAGTATTGTAGTATACTATCTACACAAAGCATAGGGGTGCCATCTGTGCAAGGATAGCAATGTAGAGAACAGGGCAGGGGACACAGACCAGCACAGGAGTGGGACAGGAAACAACACACACAAAAAAGGTGTCAGTAAATTTAGAGGTTAAAGCATCAAGGAGAGTTTGTTCCTTGGAACCAAGATGGATTTTGACACGATCCCAGATTAAGACAGCAGTTTTTCAGCTAGCCCAGTGCCCTTCCTGAGCTCTCACATGAATGCTGATACAAAATGTTAATTAGGTCCCACTAATATGCAGGACATCAACACATCAAATGTATTCACTTAACTGTTTTTCCAGTGTACATGAAGCTGTTTTATGTTCCCATGGGTGCAGACACATATCCTTACTTTATATGCCAGTGGAAAATGTGAAGGGAATCAAGAAGTGCAGGAATGAAAAGATAGGGAAGAATAATGAAATACCTACTAGTGTGATATGTTAATTGGTAGGCTTAGCACAAAGCCCTTTATGAGTATGACATGTTTCTTGATGATAATGTGACAGACTACTACTGTAAAATGGAAATACAGGAAACATTCACAAGCATGGTCACTAGCTCTCTGAGTTTTTCAGCCTAGGTTTCAAGCAAGCAGTCTGGTATTCTAAAATGAGGCAAATTCTTTATTAAATAAATTATGGAGAAATCTACCTCTCCCCACTCACTCCCTTTCTTTTTTGCTGATCTAATAGCTGCTAGTGCATTGCATTTAATCACTGTGGTAACCATTTATAAATAACCCATGTTCATAGAATCAACCCAGTGGCAATCAGAAGGCAGAAATACTGGCTTCTTGGCTAACCTGCTTTGAGTGTCATCACTCAAGTCCTGCTCCTTCAAGATCATCACCTCTCTATTGTATGGCCTACCCCTCACCATGATGTTGCCCTACTCTTTTCCCACTTCTTCTCCCTCTCTTCCCTCCTTCTTTAACAGTAGGTTTCACGTAACTATGGCAACAAGCCTGGGAGTTTTCAGTTTATTCATTTTGTCTAAAATCTGGGTCATGTCTTTCTCATTAAGTGAAACTATTGTATGGGAACAACTGGCCTGAACTTAGCCCTTGGTGCAAGAGAAAGTGCCAGTTACAGCGGCACTTGCAAATACTTGTGTGATGGTTGAAGTTTTTCCACTGTGTAGTTTTCCACTGTACATAGCAAACCACTTATAATTTTGAAAGCATTTAATAACTTTGAAAGTATTTGACCTATAACTTACCCAGGGGAAAAACGCATTGTAACCTCATCACATAGACCTCATCAGTGTCTATCAATATGTTAAAGGTGAATGTAGGGAGGACAGACCCAGACTCTGCTCAGTGTCATCCAATGAGTAGGCTGGTGCACAAGAGGTTTAGGGGAAACACAAGGAAGAACTTTTTCCCAGTGAGGGTGAAAGATCATGGAAGGGGCTGCCCAGGGAGGTTGTGGAGTCTCCTGCTTTGGAGACACTTAAGACCCCCCTGGATCTGTTCCTGGGTGACTTGGTCTAGGTGCCCCTGCTCAGGCAGGGGGGTTGG
>JAOEGS010007182.1:15424-25570 GCA_025447755.1 Corythornis vintsioides
TGCTCAGGCAGGGGGGTTGGACTAGATGATCTTCTAGGTCCCTTCCAACCCCTAACATTCTGTGATTCTGTGATTTTGTGATTATGTGATTCCAGCTCTCAATACAAAGCACAGCACTGGAAAGGCTGCTATAGGAAAAATTAACTTTAGCTCAGTCAGACCCAATACATCATGTTATAGAACTTTCTATATTTGTGAATTTAGGTTGTATTTTGGTGATTTTGTACTTACTGGTCCTAGTAGCAGCTAACTGCCCTGGAAAATTCAGCACATGATTGTTATAATTGATTCTGAATAATCCCAAAATGCACTAAAAAAATAGCATATAAATATATATATATATAGGTACCTAGAAAGTAATCATGGACAAAATAGTGGAGCATCCACTAACTCCTGCTGAAAAATTTCCCTCTGTTCATAACCTTTTACCAAGCATTTGCTTCCTGGTCGTGAATGCTTTCATGGTAGTCTATACCTCTCCAGAATGTTTCTTTTAGCAAAACTTGAACTTCCTTGAAGGAAGAAAAAGTGACACTTCAAGAACAGGTAATGTTTTGGTTTTTGTTGTTTTTGTTTCTGTGTTTTTGTTTTCTTTGGTTGGTTTGGATTTTTGAGTTTTTTCTTTCATTTTCGTTTCTGTGTTTGTTTTTCATGTGATTGTGTGTGTGTGTGTGTAGATAATTCAACAGTTTCATTTTGGTTTATTAAGATTAGTTAGACTGCATTAGTTTTCTCTTTTGCATGATATTGTTTTTCACTCTGACTGGACACCTTAAAGTTTTGTAGAAAGAAAATGCTAAGCAGGCAAAAAATAAAAAGCAAATAACTGTCTTCTGTCTGCTGCTGCAATTTATGATGATTTAAGATTGCCTGTCATCATATCACCAGCATTCAGTGTTTTCACTCATGCTAATTTTAATATGAAAAGATTAAACAGAGGAGCTTTTTATTTGTATGATTGTACGTTTGTCATTGCTAGGGATATGTTTAGGAATAGCCAGAAACATGTATTATTTCCATAAAGCACTTATTGTATATAGATTAAAAACATAAATCAATTACTATCCTTTGCAAGAATTCACTGCTAGAATACCAAATATGTCAGTTAAATTAAAGCTGATCTTCTAGGTTTCCTGTGAAAAATTGTCAAAGGCCTTAAAATATTGCTGTAATTTTCTGCAGTTTCTCATATAAGTGATAGAAACTTTGTGTTGAAATGACTGGTTTGAAACTTTGTAATCTGGTTTTAGTTTTGTTAAGGCTTTTTTATTTTATTTTTTTTTTAAGAAACTATATGGGAAAAAAAATACATACCTGAATAGTACAAAGAAAAACATCTCAGCATCCATCTCTGGAGACACTTAAGACCCACCTGGATCTGTTCCTGGGTGACTTGGTCTAGGAGATCCTGCTCGGGCAGGGGGGTTGGACTAGATGATCTTCTAGGTCCCTTCCAACCCCTAATATCTATGAATCTATGAATCTATGAATCATGTCTTTCACTGATGATTCCCAGACTTTTGAGCCAGACATTTCTCAGAAGCATATTGTACAGTGTCAGCTGATTGCACCTGCTCACCTGGGCTCTTGTGACAGGGTTTTCCAGAGCTGCCAGAGCAATATATTTTTTGTTTTATGCTGCTGTTCCTACATGTTTTTCTTCGTGGTCTTGAACCCAGAAGCACAGATACTGATTTTTTGGCAGGTTCTCATGGGATATGATTGTCACTAGCACAATGAATCATCCCTCCTGCCCCTTTCCTAAACCTTATTTTGATAGTAATTTATGGCATCAGCAAAATACCCCACTAACAAAGCTTTGTACATATAACCCTGTTTCTACCCTCATTAACAAAGACTTAATATTATAAGGTCCAGTACCAAGTATATTTAAGGAAAAAAATATCTTTTTCTTCTCTGTCAGAGAAGAACTCATAGAGATAAAACATCCGCAATGGTTGGCACACTGGTTAGTTTAATCTCCTGAATCAAAGGGATAAAATGTTCAGAATTTCCTTCCTAGTGGGTGGGTTAAGTAAGTGCATATTCCACTTGAAAGTAATAGTCAGGACTGGTTAAATTTAAAAGCAGATAACTGCAGACAAATGAAAATACAAGCTTAACTCCAAGAATGTGCACGCTGTACCCATCTTGTAGGGACTGACATGTAGACATAGTATATTAGGATTTTTAATCAGTTGATTTTTAAACAGTTTAATCTGTTTGCAATGTCATGTAGTGATAGGACAATGGTTTAAAATAGAGAATGGTAGATTTAGATTAGTTAGGAAGAAGTTCTTTACTATGAGTGTAGTGGAACAGCAGAACAGGTTTCCCAGGGAGGTGGTGGAGGCCCCATCTCTGGAGATATTCAAGGTCAGGCTTGATGGGGCTCTGAGAAACCTGATCTAGTTGAGGATGTTCCTACTTACTTACCTACTTACTGCAGGGTGGTTGGTCTAGACGACCTTTAGAGGTCTCTTCCAACCCAAAGCATTCTATGATTATTGACATCACCCATGGCCATCCTCACAAAAGTTAACAATTCATGTTCTGAGGGTGTTTCATCTGTTTTGCTTTCTGTATCTGTCTAAGAGGAAGTGAAAACAGTGTTTTATTTGGGTGGGAGCGGGCACGGCTTTTGTGCAAAATTAAATTTTCGGTAGTAATATGTTTATATTAAATCTTTCTTTTGGCAGACTGTATCTTAGAGTATGGACCCATCAAAGGGACAAGCTGCTTCATGGACACTTCAGCTCAAATTGTTGAGATTATTTATTCATGCCTTACTAATAAATCTTACTGAGTTTAAGGAATATTGTATTTAATTTGTTTTTTAAGACATAGCTGTGTTTCAGCCATATGAACATAATCAAAACTTTCATAAAATGCACAAAAAATATTTCAAGTATTTCACTACAGGTTCCTGGGAGAATGTGATGATAAATTTGTCTTCAGAAAGATATAAATCAAATGAACATATACAGTCATCCAGTAAAAGGAACATTTTGTGACTGCATCTTGCTTTTTGAAACACTTCATACAGGGAAAAAAAGAATTATACAGAGACACAAATCTACCCTGAAGAGATCTGAAATATAAACTGCATAAAAAGTGATTTCACAGATTTCAGAAATTGCTGCAAGAGATTAACAGTGCAAGGTACAATGAAACGATTATATACCTCATAAAAGAGGGAAATGAACATGTTTGATAGACAGAATGGCACAATGAGGGAGCTGAACTATTGAATAGATTACCTATCCCATTTTCCATCCTGCCATGGCTGTGAGATTATCCTCTGTGTGGAGGTATTTTATCTTAACTCCACTCGATGATGATGGGGTTTCAGCATTCACCATTAGAAAATCACTGTATTTTTCCAGTGGCAAAATATGGAAATTCTCATTTCTTTCATTAATATCACCTTCACAAACCTATGTCTTCTTTCCTATTAGCAATTATATTTCTATCTGTCTTACACTTTTTCATGCACACTTTTTCTCATTTCTTTTGCACCCTCCTCTCCTTTCTGAAAAATCTGTTAAAATGCTGCTTTGACTACTTGCTTTTGAATATTGACTTAATGATAGATTGTGGTAACATTGAAGTCAGTGTTAGAGTTCCAGCTGACTCTAAAAGTGGAACTGAGCCTTCTAAATGAAGTTATAATCAGATTTAAAGACCAATTTTCAGCAGTCTAGGGTCCCTAGTTGAACCATATTTCCATTAGGAGCACAGTACTGTACTTTCCTGAGATTTTAATATTAAGTGTTACATTACAAATGGCTGGATGCTGTTCATTTAGTAAAATATGGCCATTCATGAAACATGAGTGTGATCTGATTCATTCTAATATAATATCTGCAAGTGTTTTATAGGAAAGCCTGGCTACCAACTATACAGTTATGTAAACTTGACTTTGTGCTCTTGGTGAATGTGACTGGGAGCGAATTTTCAGGAAACTTAGCTATTAAAATGTTAACATGTTAGCATGAGAATATTGTCAGTGTGAAAAGACATACATTTACAGCATTGACAGCATATAACATATGATGTAAAAAATTACCGGAACTTTGTTCTTTGATAGTTCAGTTGAGATCTAGTCTACTTCTTAATTTCTGAATATCTTCCTAGCCTGACTTTACTTGCTCTGCCATGTGTCTGTGTTTTCAAGTCCAAAATAAATGAATAGAAAGTGGCCTTCAAAGAACTACCTGTCACTTTTATGTTCAGCTTTCTCTTTAGTCATCATTAAAATAACAGCTCTTATCAAATGAGCAGCTTTTAAAGTCCTTAAAGTTCTTGACAGAACAAGTTTCTGCTAGCCACTAGACTATTTCTCGTCGAGGTCTGTACAGAAGTGGGCACCTGTCAGGATTCTTTGAAAGAATGTCCACAGGTATCAGATTTTATGCTGAAGGAATCACAGCAAAATGCAACAGGGCAATGAACTCATAGAGAGAATGGGGGGAGTTTATAACTACTTTTTCCTCCACATCATCTTCTCAATCAGAATTGCATATCAAGCTCATGCTGTCTTACTAAAAAAATATTATTACATTCCATGTTGGGTGCTATCCTCTGAAGATAAGCCTGGTAGACTAACTAGCAGAAAGTCCTTGAAGTATAGAAATTTCTGGATCACCAAATTTGGCCTCCAGTTAATAATGGTAACTTCAATATCTACCCTATTCATAGCCTACTGTTCCTATGGAAAGCCTGTTTTAGAATATCATTAGAAACCTAACTTTTTGGTTCAGCCAATTTACATCCTTTTGGCTTTTTTGCTTTAATTTAAAAAGTTACCTTGTTGTATTAGCAGAAATGGCTTCCGTCCATAAATATTTCCTTCATGTGTTTATAGCTTTTTCTCAGACTCTCAAATAGAGGAAATTAAGACTAGAAGATGCCATGGCAGGTCATTCAATTCACCTTTCTGTTTAGGGAGGATGAAGGGGCTAAGCTCATCTTGTCATTCTCAAATTGTCATAGTAGCTCTTTTCAGACAGGTCTTTGATTTCAGCTTTTTAAATATCTTTTAAAGACTGCATATATCCACACTCTAATGGTGTCTTGTAGTCCCATTATGACTAATCCATTTGCTTCCTGATCTGCCTCCTTTGTGCACAATGATGCCTTGTTTGCAGCAGAAACTTCATCTGAGGACATGGCACCCTGTGAGTGCTCTTTCATCTTCTACCTGAAAATCATGGTTAATCTAACTCCTCCCATTTCACATCTCCTCTGTGGTCACAGTGCCTTTCAAATACAATGCAGTAAGAGTGGCTAGACCTAGTGGATAGAGACAAAGACTTCTGTGCTTTGCTTTACTATTTCCTCATTAAATGTTTTCAAACAAAAAGGATCTTTATGTTAAACCACATTCATTTTCTATTTTGTAGAGTGTTTGTTATAACATACATCTTAAATGTGAAGTGTGTTTGAATGGTTATCAACTAAGATCATGGAGGTATTAATTTATTCCTTCTTGAAGACTGAGATTCAACTAGGTATAACTGAAATTACTGGAAAAGTATTGTCACTCGAGGCTGTAGAGGCAGATAGCATCAAGATGCTCAGTAAGGAGCTAGACAAATTTATGGACTGCAGATCCATAAGCAAAGATACTGAAGGGGATTGATAGGGTTATATCAGGGTGTTATTCTCTGTTATCCTTAATACAACAAGCATGGATACTGGAAAATACAAACAGAAAGGATTAAAGGAAAAACCTAGGCTCCATTGACCTCTTAGATGTTTTCCACTATGTCTGCTATCAGAGAGAGGCTAGCTGCACCAGTTGTCTGATTCATTAGAGCTGTTCTATGTTCTTACTTACTTGACAAGACCGACCTGCAAATCTACAATTTATTGAGTTGTCAATACAGTGATTCCTAAATCATTGTCAACACTTGTCCATTATGCTGGGTTTTCAGTAAAGGACCAAGGTTACATATATTTTCCATATTAAAAGGATGATAAGTAGAGATGGAGATGATATATTGTCTGTGGAAACACATATGTATGGTTGACATATGGAAAGTTACATGTAGAAAGACAAGTATCCTCCAAATCTTATGTTGAGCGTACTGGCCTGTGTAGTTCTGGGGGGTTTTGGGGAAGTTTCTTTTGAGTTCCTTCTCCTCCTACAGATCTTATAGTGACAATTCATTGCCATCTCTGTGACAAAGAATTTAGTATCTTGAACTGCAACTTTAGTTACAGATTGAAAATCTGCTTTTAGGAGCTGCCAAAAACTTGATGTTTCTGAAGATAGCTATCCTCCTATTTCTGTTAGATAGCCTCCTTGGAAGCAATATGCTTATGTAAAACTTTATAAGTGTTTTTATAATCCATAAAATTGCCTGTTCCTGCATAATTCAGTAATATTTGACCGGATGACCTCCAGCAGCCAAGGTAGCTCTGTTATAAAGGTGCTCCATCATATGAATCATCACATGAGTATCATATGCTCTGATTTAATTCACATCTTCCTGTTCTATTATTTAGTACCGTGTTCCCTTTAGCATCATGGTATAATTAACCTTTAATCTCCAAAAGTTAAGGAGAAGGCTGCTGCTTCCAGCTAAGTGCACAAGCCTACTTTGCCCATGTATTTTCTAATATAGATATATAAAAAATATACTGAAAGCTAAGTCAAGAAATGCTAAAATTAATTTCAATTAATGTGAGGAATAATTTGAGAAATTATTACTCTCTGCAGATGCCTGCTGTGATCCCATACATTTAATAATGTCAAAACCATAAGTTATAGAACCAAGTGAAAAAGTCATGGGTAATGGATTTAAGTAAAGGGCTTACAAAGAAGCATTTAATTTAAAATAAAGCAAAACAATTGTGAGTAAATTAAACATTGATCATGAAAAGACACTAATTAAGATGTACTAATGATATTCAACTTAATTCTTATGCAGTTTATGCACAATTATGCCTGAACAAGTATTTAATTAAATTCCCTTTAATACCTTAAAACAATCTTCATTCTCTCTCACACTCTATCTCTTTATTTCTACTTGTTAGATAGGAATATGTGAGCTCTTAATTGACATGGAATAAGGATGACAAATATTAAGGGAATTCAATGCACTTCTATTTTTAGTTCTTAAAAGAAGGAGAATGTTATAAAAGTGGATGACTTGAGGAGTGTGTAGTGGTTTTACAGACTAATTGTTTTAATTAATTCAGTTAATTAGCAGATATTTTCAAAGATCTTTTAAAACACAGATTGCAATGTAAGCACTGTGTTGATGTTATTAGTGAATGCTGCAGATGCTTGACTCCAGGAGCTGGCAAAATCTTAAGTAGGAGCAGTAATGGTTCAAGAGGAATCCAGAGAGAAATTAAAGTTTCTTACATTCTGAAGTAAAACAAATGCAGAGTATTACGTGTGTATGTGTATACTCCAGTGGCCTGACAGAGGTCATGCTTTCACAACTCCACGTCACACTAGACACACACAAAAAAACACTTGTATACAACACATGTATGGACAACTAGACACATAGATCAGCTCAAACTCAGCACCGATGAAAACATAAACAGCCTCAGCAGTCCCATCTTGTCCTCAAGTCTGGCTGATCAGAGGAAGGTCTATGAGTGGAAAATAAACATATGTATATATTTGAATATACTTACAATGTGTATCTCTCTAGCAGGTGGCCTTAGTACCTCTCTTCTGGATCCCAGTCTCCCCAGTTTCTGGCATCTGGACATACCTATCCCATAGGTCCATAGCCCCACTCCAGCTGCTGGTAAAGACACAATGCTCATGAAAATACACATGTACATACACATGCATGCACAAACAGAGGTCATTCAGAGCTGGTCAGGGCTCCCCTCATCCATCTGGTAGCCTGATCCTACCATGGTCTCATCCTGAGAGACACCAGCATGCCTGACTCCCAGGACAATTCACCAACAAGCCTGGCTTGATATTTGCTGCCAATCACACTCCCTCACGTTGCCATCACAGAACCTCTGATCCCACTCCAGTTTTTGGCACTTAGACCTCCACACACATGTACACAGAACAAAAACATAGTTAGAAAGGAATTTTTAACAAGATGAGGCAGACTGCGCTGATCAGCCACTGTGCATAGTCATAAAAGAGCACTGACCAGAAAGCCCCTCTTATCCCCTTGTCACTCTGTTTTTCCATGCTTGTTCACAAATCACCTAGATCCTTCCCTTTCCCAATCATTTATTCTTCACCGAATAAATGAATCTTTTGTAATCCTGAAATACTCTACCCCTGCATAACATAATATGTCCCATACTTCATTCTGAAAGGTGTTCCAAAGGAATGAGAGCACCCATCAATTTATCTTAGCAGGTGTTAATCCAGGACCACAGAGCTGAGCATCTGCTGGGACCACCCTGACAAGGGTGCCCCTTCCTATGAGTATGTAATATGTGTTCTCTGGCCAAGCTTACAAGATACCAAAATTCCTGCTGTTAAACATTTCATAAATGTCTCATAAAACATTTTTATGAAAAGTGTTGGAGAATGTCTTTAACCAAGAGGTTTGTGGAGTTTTCACATGAGCCTGAGAACTTCTAGCCTGAGCTGAAAGGGACTTTCTGAAAGGCATCCAATTATTAATCCATATGCAATGTGCCTGTACTCAGCTACGCATTTCTCATTTTACATCCAAGTGATTTTTCTTTCATGTTTTTATGCATCAGTATTAATGCATAAACAATCTAAATGATGCTCTTGGATTAAAAATCTTTCACTTCCAAGGGTAGAAGATTGTTTGAATGTCTCAGAATTATCCACCCTATCTTTAAACTTCATCTTGGTGGTTGAAATCTCAGATCACTTATTAACAAAACCTACTGCCCTCTGGAAGATTTGTAAATTGTGAGAGATAAGGTGGAGAATCAGAGGCAGTTGTTACTTCTGAATATGTATCTATTGATCACTTAGATGTCACGCATAATAAAGAATTCAGAGCTATGGAATCACAAGGATGGTAGTGGTTGCATGGGACTTCTGAAGATCATCTAGTCCAATTCCCTTACTAAAGCAGGTTCACCTCTATCAGGCTGCAGAGGAACACATCCAGGTGGGTTTTGAATATAATCAGAGAAGAAGATTCCACAACCTCTTTGGGCAGCCTGTTTCAGTGCTCTGCCATACTCACAATAAAAGAGTTTCTCCTCATGTTTAGTTGGAACTTCTTATGTTCAAATTTGTGTCTGTTGTAACACTGGGAACTATGGAAAAGAGACTGGTCTGGTCCCATCCTCTTGATACCCACCCTTTATATACTTATAAGCATTGATTAGATCCCCTCTTAGACTTCTCCAAGCTAAACAGCCCCAGGTCTCTCAGCCTTTCCTCGTAAGAGATATGTTCCAGTGCTTTTATAATCTTCATAGGCCTCTGATGGACTCTCCAGTACTTCTTTTTCCCAGAACTAGGCACACTACTCTAGATGTTGCCTCACCAGGGCAGAGTAGAGGTGGAGGACAACACTCCTCTTAATGCACCCCAGGATATCATTGGCCTTCTTGGCCACAAGGGCACATTGATGGCTCATGGATAACCTGTTGTTTACCAGAAGTCCCAGGTCCTTCTTCACAGAGCTGCTTTTCACCAGGTCAGCTTCTAACCTGTACTGGTGCATGGAGTCATTCCTCTCTAGGTGCAGTACCCTACACTTGCCCTTGTGGAACTTTTTATTAGAGTCCTCTCTGCCCAACTCTACAGCCTGTCCAGGTCTCACTGGATGGCAGCACAGCCTGCTGCTGTATCAGCCACTCCTCCCGGTTTTATATCAGCAAACTTGCTGAGGGTACACAATGCCCCTTCTTCCAGGTCATTGATGAAGATGTTGAACAAGACTGAACCCAGTAGTGACCTCTGGGGAACACAGCTAGCTACAGACCTCCAACAACACTGTGCTTCTGATCACAACCTTCTGAGCTCTGTCATTCAGCCAGGTCTCAATCCACATGAATGAAGGTATGCACAGCATGTACTAGGGACCCCTGCACAAAGGGGAATTGCAGTCTTGGTGGATAATAAGATGTAACAAATTCATACAGAGAGAACAAGGATTTTATATTTTTTCTCTTTCAGTACTACTATAAAAGTAATTCATAAATATTAATTTT
>JAOEGS010007184.1:0-19815 GCA_025447755.1 Corythornis vintsioides
CTTTCCTTCCTTTCCTTCCTTTCCTTCCTTTCCTTCCTTTCCTTCCTTTCCTTCCTTTCCTTCCTTTCCTTCCTTCCCTTCCTTCCCTTCCTTCCCTTCCTTCCCTTCCTTCCCTTCCTTCCCTTCCTTCCCTTCCTTCCCTTCCTCTCTCCCTTCCTTCCTCCCTCCCATATAATTTTTAAGCAACTACATTCAGGTCAATCATTTTCAAGGTACAGTTGCCACAAACACAGGACTGACAGTGAAAATCACCAGTGTTTTTTTGTTATTATTTTAGAGTGCAGAAAAAATTCAGCAAAAGGCTTTCACATAATACTAATACATACGGGAAGGCAAAACAAAGTTCTTTTTTGAGCAGAAGTGATCTTGCAGGTATTAAAAACAAATATTTAGTTAGCAGATAAAATGTCAGTCTGAAGAGAGAAGACAGGGAAAACACATTTCCCAGCTTAAACAAGCATAGAACAAACAATTAGAAAATGTCATCATTGTCCTATGCCTATACAAAGCAAATGTGGAAAGATTTTTAATTATAGTCTTGATAAATCAGTGAAATAAATGTGATTAAAATGAAACTATACCTGCTAGTAAAATACTTAGCAATTTTCAGTGAGAATCTCAAAGTAAATATCAGAGTTAAAGTCAAGAAATAGTGTCTTTATTCCTGAAAAACAAATGTTAACATACCAGCACTTCTCTGGCTACTATCAATCTTGTTTAACACAGCTGCATGGGTTTTTTTACTGGAGCAATGTAGCAAAACAGTCTGGTTTTTGTATCCTTTGATTTGGAATATGCCCCAACAGCCATCATTTGGGAGCCAGACTATTCTTTTCAATGAGTTTAATTTTGAAATGCTGGTTCATATATGCTGACAGTGCTAATCTTGTTAAAACTAATCTCTTCAACTGGCCCTTAGAAATGTCTTTGTCTTCATTTAAATTTCAGAAATTGACCAAAACTGTCCTTTTTATTTTATTTTTATTTTTTCACCCTGCTATGACTCATTACAGCCTGCAACTAGCAAGCATGCTTAAAGTTAAATATTCCCAATGACTCACAAACCTAACAACCTTTATCTACATGATTATATCTATATAGTCTCTGTTACAGTTTCTTGGTGTCTAAACATATAGTGTCCTCTAAAAAGTGAGTTTGTAAAGAAAGAATGGGAAACATTTATAGAGTCAATTTTTTGAAGTGTCAGACTGTTAGAGAAGTTAAAACTGCAGTTAAATTTCCCTGAGCAGGCGATGGTAAAAAGTTTTAAAGAACTGAGATCATTTCACCTTACCCTACTTACCCTACCATCATTTGTTTGAATTAAAGAATGAGCAAGAATCCAGTAGATACAAGCACACTAAAAGACAACAATTTTGGCACATTAAATCAAGGGGATATGACTTTCATAGCAGATGTATGACAATGGTATAGACTGACAGCAGAACAATGAAGTCTTTATTGTATAAATTAGCTATAAGCAACTTGTTTTGAAATGTTTGTGCATTCATATGCAGCCTCCTCTAAGTTAAATACTCTTTATATTTCATGCAGTAAAATGCTACTTAATTAACATCTGCAAGGATAAAAAGCAGTATCTTTTAAACAATCAGGTTTTACTAAAAAGCTCAGAAAAAGAAAATATTATTTTTCAACAGAAACATGGGAGACAGTGTGAGGGTGCTCTCTTTGCACTGGTACTGACATAACAAGGCCTTTGAGGATGCAGCTTTTTGCAATCACTATTTTATTAAATGTCAGAAAGTGTAATGTTGAAGGCTCACATTGAAGGCTCATGTAATGTAGCTTACCTTACACACATAACCTTCACAAAAACATCTTCTGAATCTGCCTGCTAAAAGATTTATGACATCATGCAAGTTTTATGTCAGGGAGTGCACTAATGGCTTTCGCTGATGAATCCCATAGTAGTCATGCTGCCTGGAAAGTGTCAAAGTAGAGAGCAGCAATTAAACTTCACAACTATAGGTTTCTTGGTAGAAAAAGTTCTAGGTCACAAAAGATAAAATATTAAAATAGCTGAAAGTCTTAAGTCTAAAAGTTTTAACACCTTTTATATTTGGGGTATTTAACAATCATTAAATTTTACATATTGGAGGTCTTAGGAGTGGTTTATAACTTAGTTGTAATTCAGTTCTATACATTTCCACAGTTATAAAAAATATATATGTTTCTTGGCAAAGTAAATCATACATCTAAAAGAATATAGCTTAATTTCTATAAAGCACTTTGAAATTAAATTATTTTTTAAAGATCTAAAAGAATTAAGACCTCACATCTTGAATAGTAGTAGGCTGTCTTCTTCTAGAGGCTTATAATGTTTCCACATACTATTCTAAAATTAATTACTGAGACCATAAAAAATATGATGTTTTAATTTAATTTATATAAAAATGCTGTAGTAGTGAAGGCACAAAATAAAACACAATGATGACTAGGCTTATTAGAGATGTAGAAGTTTTTGCAGTTATTAAAAGTAAATTGTTTTGTGACATTGAAATCAGGAAATACCATAGATAAATTAGGTCAAAGATTGTAAAGAAAATTTCTACACACAATACCACTACAAGGATCAATATAATACAAAATACTTTCTGAAAGAAAAGTTTAAAAATATGTATTTATTCAGAAGGTTTTGGGCTTAAAAGGATTTTAAGTCCTCCAGGCCTAGGATCAGTGTATCCCAAAGAGCAGGAAATCTAGTAAGAGAGTGAGGAGACCTACATGGCTGAGCAGGGGGCTACTGCATAAACTTCAGAAGAAGGAAATATATAAAACATGGAAGGAGGGACAGGACACTTGGGAAGAAAACAAGGGGGTTGTTAGAGGATGCAGGGACGAAACAAGGAAAGCCAAGGCCTCCCTTGAACTTAAAGCTGGTGAGGGAGGTCAGGGACAACAAGAAAAGCTTCTGCAAGTATGTTGGAGGCAAAAAGAAGCCTAAAGGCAGTGTGGGCCCTGTTGGATGCAGTGGGTGCCCTGGTGCCTGAGGACAGAGAGCAGGCTGAGTTACTGATGACACCTTCACCTCAGTCTTTACTACTAAGACCAACTACCAGCAGTCCCAGGCCTCCAAGACCACAGAGGAATTCTGCAGGGAGGAAGTTTTCCCCTCAGCTGAAGAGGTTCTCTCTGGGTTAGAGACCAGCTGAGCAAACTGGACATGCACAAGTCTCTGGCCCTGCTGGGATACAGCCACAGTGCTGAGGGAGATGGCAGAGGGCATTGCCAGGCCACTCTCCACTATCTTTGAGAGGTTCTGGAGAAAAGGAGAAGTGCCAGAGGACTAGAGAAAGGCCAGTGTTGTCCCAGGCTGCACAAAGGGCAAAAAGGAGAACCCGGGTAACTACAGGCTGGTCAGCCTCACCTCCAGCCCTGGATAGGTGATGGAGCAGCTTGGCCTTGCCGCCGTCTCTAGACATGTGGAGGAAAGGAGGCTTATCATGAGTCGTCACCATGGATTCCCTAAGGGGAAGTCATGCTTGTGATAGACTCATAAACACAGAGAGAACACACATACAGATGTTTGTTTTTTAATGTAATCTCAGTTTACTGATGATGGAAAGGATGATTCAGGGATAAGCAATTGGCTGCTCCCCATCTTCTGAGAGCAGTGTGTCTGAGCTCTACAAATGTAAAAATATCTCTTCACCTGTACAGGAACTGAGAGGAAAAATGTACAATTTCTCAGCTCATTAGTGTTATTTACATTCCATTATGCCATTGGATGGCAATAGTTGCCACATTTGTGCTGAACCATTTCTGCTTAGTAATCTTAGTAATCCTGAAATAGATAAGGTCCTATCTAGTGTATTAAATTTTGAGTATAAAAAACGTTTTTATTTCTTGAATGACAAAAAAATCAAGACCTATTTCCTTATATAATCATATATCTGAAATATACAGTGTCAGCAGTGAAATTTTAATGTCTGTGCTGATAATTATAATTTTAAACAAATGACTAATATATCTAGTTTTATGAAGATCTGATAAGTACATATCAAGTCCTACTGAAAAAATGGACAATTATTATAATTATAACTCTGAGGACTGGTTGTGGAACCTCCGTGGATTTGTGACAACATCTTAATTTTATGGATTCTGACTGGAAATATATATATATCAATAATTTTTTCTCTGAACTCCTTACATCAAAATTGTATTTGTTTGGAGCATGAAAAAATGTCTCCTTTTCAGTTAACAGGTCAGTCACACAAAGTGTGACTTAATCTGTACCGACTTAATAAATCTTTCTGCGTTGAGATTTTTTGTTGGGGGCTTTTTTGAGCATTTTCTCTAATTGTTTCCATATTATATATAGGTTTGCTTTAGCTCATCTGTTACCATTTCCCCTATGAAATACTAATTAACCTTTTCTTAATAATCCCTTTAGAAAATTCCCACTGTGGATGCTCATGGATGGTAAAGTCTGGTTTATCATTCAACTCAATATAACTTTTTAATTTCATCCTTAATTTCATCCTTCACCAAGGGACACTTCAAATTAAAATTAAACTGCCTGTCAATTAATGGGAATGTTTGAATAATTTGTCTTGTACCCAAACTGATAGGTACATGCTCTGATTAGATGATTGTTCTTCATGCTAGACCAATACACTATGTTGAAAGAGCTCATTTGTGTGTCTACACACTTTAAAATCTTATCCAGGATAGGTACATGCCCCAGTAAGCTTCCAATCTAGCTTCACAGACATGGACTTCCATGTTGTTTGCATTGAATGATCATATCCATACTGGAAACTGTCAAGTACAATAGATATAAAATAAAATTAAGAAATTAGTTAAAAAATTATCTTGGCTTTTTGTTCGTTTGTCCCTCTCCATGCCGCTGCTTTCCAGCACATCTATTCTGTACTGGTACACGGTGTTATTCAGGTTATACAGGTGTAGGACTCTACACTTATCCTGGTTAATCTTCATTAGATTTGCCTTTTCCCAGCTCTCCACTCTGTCCAGATCTTGCTGGATGGCAGCACAGTCATCCAACCATTCTTCCATTAATAAATTTACTAGAATGCTGAACTTGAGCACATAGGGAGACTTTTACTGGCAAATCCTTAGAGAAACACAGCAGAGTGACCTTTTGGCAAGCTTGCCTTGGTTGCTCTGTACTGCTCACCTCCAAGCCAGTTACTCCCAGTTCAAATAGTCCACGTATGCCAAGATCAGTCTGAGAACAAACCAGTCCATAGGTCATACGGATGATTGAGGGCCAAACTTGAACATATGCTAGAGCAAAGAGAAGAGTTTAGCCATATTCCAGTGGACTCTAAAGGCTCACTTTCTCTTGTACTGAATAAGTACCTTAGTCATTGAGCTATCAGTTCCTTTGAGACAAAACATTTGCAGGTTACAAAATTGTTTTGATGGATACTTGGAGTATGTTATGGTTCTGATTGCTTGCAAGTGTTCTTGATAATGTGTGGCCACATTCTTAAGAACAACATGAACTTTTCAGCCTAAGTTAATTGCTGATTTTCCCTATACAGGCTTTTTAGACTATCTTTTAGCAACAGGGTACATATCAGGAAATATGCCCAATATGCAGCACATCAGTCATATGAACTAAAAAAACCAGTGCGTTTGCAGACCAAAAATACATTCAGGAGTTATAGCTGTGAAATAAACAAACAAAACAACAAACCAAACAAATAAGGTCCACAAATATTCCAGAAGTGCAGCAGTAGTTTGCGGAGTATGGTTTCTAAAAGCCAGGAAATTCAGAATAAAAGCAACAGAGAAAGCAATAGCAATCAGAAGAACACAAATGGAGAATTAATACCATGTGACACAAAATACTTCCCAGCAGTAACAGCTGGTGACCAAATGAAGATGGCTGGGACTGGGAATTACTTAACTCTACCACAAATAATCATTCCTGATTTTCCCTTTCCTTCTACCCAGTACACACAGAAAAATAGCATCTCCCATATGAAATCAGTCAACCAGCTAAACAAGCCTGGTCTCTTTCTCAGTACAAATCTCCCAAATGAGCAAGCAGCATCTAACCTTCTGCTCCCCAATTACTGACCTCTTCCCCATTTTCCCTTTTCACCCCTTTTAATAATATCCCAAGCTGCACATACAGTTCAATTCTTAACACTACTTTTGAAAACCACTAGAAAACTTCTTTTGTCTTTTTCCTCTGGGGCTTCTAGAGTTACTCCTCAAGTGCAAATAGAACACTGTTATATTACAGTCAGCAAAACAAGTGGTATATCTACTTTTAGCTGAGAAAAAAAACCACCAAAAAGGTGAATGGTTAACCAGATCAGAATATTCCTTTTTTTTTTTTTTTTTTTTTCAGTGCAAGAGTCATTGGTTAGAGTCTACCAGAATTCTGTTCCTTCTCAACCTGAATTCTGATACAGAAGGAATGGACATTTAAATATTTTTTCTTAGGTATTTTTAAATCTAGAGGTTTTTTAATAAAATTATGCCAACAACACAGTTCTAGTGACAACCTTGCTAGTTTTATAGATTTGATTGGCAGAGGAATCAAAAGACCCTCTGCCAAAGTTCCATAGTTTTCATATTTCACTTTGTATTAGGCTGACCTTTCTATAAGACAGACTAGTCCACCACACATATTGTTTTGTGGAGTTTAATATCACAGAAATACCATATTGTTTCAAAAGGATTTAATTTCATATTTTTAATTTCATTATACTTAATAAGCTCATGTCATTGGTAATAAAATAATACGCACATTTATTTTGCCAGTATATATGGTACACAATATATGTTGTTCAGGCTTCTTTGTGATTTTAATGCTGTCATAGTATGCCAATGTGCATAACACAGGTACAAGTATCACCATGTACAGAGTTTTACAGGACTTGTTTTGAATATAACAATGAATTTAGGTAAGAGATTTTGTTCATTTGTTTTTTGTTTTTACTGTGACAAGGTGACGATAGTAAGATTTTCTTTTCTGTGAAAAACATAATGTAATCACCCAATATTCTAGCATTCTGCCATATGCCATACAATGGTTATATTAATAAATTACCATAATAATTGTATAAATTAATTTTATGCTTCCACAAAGTTAAATAATATTTGTATAATAGCAGAGTCTGTTCCAAGAAGGGCTCATTGCCAGAATTACAATGGGATTTAAAAGCTTAATCATGCACTGAAAACTGCATAGTTTCTGTTAAAATTGTGGCTTTTCAGCTCAAGACAACTGCCTACAGAAAGTTTCTAAAGGTTTAAGATCAGTCTATTACTATAGGTCCATTGGATAAATACCAATTAAAAGATTAGCTGAGATAATAAGGAAGAAGGGCAAATTACTTGTTTTTTAGTGTGTCAGCTGACATCGAGACAGATGGGGATCATGTGTCATATGCATATATGGCATTTAAATGAAACAGTCACTGGAATGCTGTGCTTTAAAGATAAAAACAAGGAAGGTGATTAAATAGTAAGTTTTCTTGTATAGTGCACTCATTAAAATGAATGTATATTAACCCATTTTGGTTATTAATCTAGGTTATGCTTTTTTTTTTTACTGTGGTCGAATCATGAAATGCTTCAATAATGAGACTTTTGATATTCCTAATCCTCATTAGAATGTTTACAGATTTGTAAACCAAATAACTTAAATCAGACTAACAATTAGAACAAAAATTATGTTTAGATGGAGTAAGATGATTGATCAAATTGGTTTCATTCAAGTATGTCTGAAAATGACATTTTTTCAAGGTTAAGATCTGTTCAGCATCTTGTTCATATATTATCATTACTACCAACGAGTAGGACTATATCTGTTATACACATGTGGAATTTTAACAACACAGAACTCTCACTGGATTTAAAAATGAATCCTGTGTTCTGGTATTTTCTGTTTCTATTACTGCACAAAATTTCTATGACAGAACCAGATCATGCTGGGGCTATCATTAGCTTCAGGGAGTCTGCTCACAGGGTACGAGGTAAGTGCCCCTTTGTTCCTGCTTCTCTAAGCTCCCTTCCAACCTAGGTCATTCTATGATTCCATGCTCAATTTCAATGAGAAAAGTCAATAATATGCTAGGCTAAACCAATCTTGTCAATATTCATCTGTTTTAATGGCTAAAGCACACATGCTATGCAAAGAAATGTGAGACTATAACAACAAGTTGGGCATTAGGTGACCTGAATAACAACATGAATTTTGCTGAATACTCTGTTATTAAGCCTTAAACATAATATATATGACATATGACATAATATATATTGTATTTATTCTAGAAAGGTATGTAATTCTTCCAATGGGGTGAATTTTAAAGGTTTCTAGAATTTTAGTAAAAGCTAGTGAGAAAATAATTTTGTCCATTTCTTTTTTTCTAAGGTCAGCAGTGGACTTTTCTTAGATTTTCCTTTGGAAAAAAAAAAATAAAGTTACTTTAAATTCCTTATAGCCTTAAATGAGATCTCCAGGATCACTTAAAACATGCCTGTCTGCTGTACATTTGCTGTATATTTGCTGAACATTAAAGCTGGAGTTGCAGGCAGAAACAGATTTATGGGAATGTTCATAGCTGTTGAACAATAAGAGAAAGACTGTAATTTTTTGATTTACAGTATTTCTTGTTAGAATTGAAGCAATAAGTTTTATTAATAGATCTGATGGACTGGAAAGCAAGAATAAGAAATAGAATGGCCTAAGAATAGCATTCCTTTGCTTCTGTATTTATATGGTATATAATTATATATAATTGTGCACAAACCATACACAACTCAGCCTGTTGTAAAACCCTGGAAGCTAGACCATTTTGGTCTGGCTTTTTTGTTTTGTTTTTGTTTCTGTACTAAAGCACAGAAATGCATCACCCAAAAGGAATAAAATTTCACTCAAAAAAAAAATCCCCTGAAGTTTTCTTACTTCAGACCAGTAAGTCCAACAAAGTTCCTAAGTTTATTTCCAATCACCGAGTAAGATCACCTTTCTTCACAAGCCTTAAAGGGACTCATGAATCATAGCAGCAGCCTAAAATTCTTTATAAACTCTCACAACTAAGAATAAAATGAACACTGTAAAGAAGTGCTTAGTTGAGACAAGGCTGTATTCATACTAGTATTTCTTCAAAGGGGGACTGGGGTAAGAAATGTAATGACAAAGTATAAACAGAGTGCTTCAAAGCTAATTGCTCTCTCCCCACACATACATAAAAGGTGAAGTGGAACTGGACTTTCAGAGTCTATTTGATTTCCCATGTCCTGTCTTATCTAAATAAGCAAATATGATGATGACACCAAAAAAGGGCCCTAAATCTCAGTGCAAAGACTTACCAGGCACATTTGAAAGGTGAATGTTTTTCTCTGGAAGAAATTAATAAAAAATAGAATTAAGGCTATTCACCATTTGAAACATGCTGCTGTGCTTTTCCTGTATTCTGAAATTTACTCAGAAAAAGAAAGGGAGAATCATTTTTGATATTAAAAGTAAATTAATGTTCTTTTCTTTGAAATCAACATTAATAAAACTAAAGCTTACCTGTGAGAAGAAAAAGACCAATTTGACCAAAAGACGACCACTGTGTCCTGGGTTTGGTTGCAGTTAATTATCACAAGCAGCTGTGCTCCAAGCACTTGGGAGGAAATACAGTTGGGAAGGGCTACAGACAGGATAAAAAAACTGAGTCAGGCACTGGGATATTTGGTGCTGGGTCATGCCCCATATTAGGGGGTGGCTGGTCTGGGCCATGGCCGGTTGCGTGTGTGTGTACACATGTTGCATATGTGTGTGCATGCACACTTCTTCCACCTTGCTTCAGCACGTAGCTTGTGACTGGGGCAGGGGCAATGTAATCTCAAATAAAGGTGTAGCCTAACTCTTTCTCTGTATAATATTTCATTAATACTATAACAAGATTGTTGCTTTCTCCCCTCTTTGTGCTGTTTTATTAAGATGTCCTCATGTCAAGGTCTTGCCTCTTCCTGCTGATTATCCTTCTCATCCCACAGGAGGGGGTGTGTGTGCTGTGGGTGGAAGACAGTGGGTAAGCAGCCGTGTGGTATTTAGCTGCCAGCAGATGCTAAACCACAACACACTGATGACAAAAACAAATATTTAATATTGGTGTTTTGATTTCTTAAGCTTTCTGAGCCTTGTATCTTGTATGTGTTCCTGCAGTTAAATCCTGCAGGTGCAGGATTTATGGACCACATGTATATAAATACCACAGAACTACAGCCTTGAAGCATCTATAAACTCACCACTTGTTTGTAGATCAAGTCATGATTTACTGATTAATTTTCCATGGATTTTTCTAAAGAAATCTCCATGTTATTCAAAATTTATAAAGTGATTTTTCTTTGTTTAGACCTCTAGGGATCTATTTAGATTCTTGAAAGATGAGGATAAAGTAGGAAGAAGTAGGATGAGAAGATAAAATGGTTTGGCTTGATATATTCTATTGAAAAAAATAATAAATGCCTAATAACACATAGAAGTACTTCTTAAAGGAGCCTCTTTCCCCTATGAAATGCTACAGATTTATGGGAACACAATCTCTGAAGTTTTTTTTTTAAATTTTCTGCTTTTGTTTGTGTTTTCGATGCTATAAAATGTAATAATTCCATCTACATACTCAATGGCATGAAAATGCTATGAAATGCAGAAAAAGTATTCTCCTTCCATTACTATCTTTTAATTGAAGTAGTTACAGAAAATTATTTAATTTCCAAGAAGTTTGAACTGCTTCAGGACACTTGCCATGTCTAAATACATAAATAACTAAATCAAGAAATAAATAAAAGTCCCCACAATCCTTTCAGTTACAATTACAGGCCAAAATCATCACCTTCCTTTTGACAGAATCCTTAAAAAAGCTTATAAAGTTTTTGCTCATGGCAACTAGATTTTTTTCATAGTGATGATAAAGGATGACAGCAGAACTTTATAACAGACCAGAGTGTGTTAAAGTGTAAGTATAGATATATCTCAAGAGATAGATATTTATAGTGCTACTTCATAATTTTAATTTTACAGCATTTCAAAGTTCTACCATACAAGATGTGAGAGGGAATCTAGATGATTGTGGGTTGCTGCTGTTATTGTTTCTATTTCTCCTTCTTATGGGCTGATGCCAACACAGAAGCTCTAAATTAGGAAGCTGTAATAGGAATGGATATGACACTACTTTGGTTAGCAGATCATAGCAGTAAGTATGATAAGTAAGAGTGAATATTATTATGTCACAGCTGGAGACATAATTACTGTATAAATTAATCTTTAATAGCTTCTGTGCTATGTATTAGGGAATATGTCTCTCAGTTTTACCAATTAACCTACTGAAAAAATTTCCCAGTAAATTCAGCTGTGTAACTGAAAAGGCAAAGTACTGCTCATGTTATTTTTACCCTGTTCTGTCTGAACATGTATTTTTCATTTATTAAATTTTATAAATTTCTAGTGGACCAAAGAGGCTAATCTAGTATGACTATAATTTTTTCTGACACACAAAATGATACCATATTGCATTCTCTTGTCCTTCAACATTTCAAAAATTCTCAGCATGAAAAAAAAAGTGTTTCTACCCCAAAATGGCATCTCTTGCCGAACAGCTGAAAAGTCACTGTAATCAATGCTTAGAGCAGATTCTGTGTTGGTATTTCAAAAGGATTGGCCTGAATTTCAAGTCAGATAAAACCAGATGTTGCTCCTAGCAAATCAAGGGACAGATAACTTTTTTTTTCATTTAACAAAAAAATTAAACATTGCCCTTCTGTCCTTTCATGTTTTGTTGGCATTTTTTTCTTTTTTTTTTTCCACTGTCATCAATGAAATTCTGATTTTAGTTTCTGCTAAAGGCTTAATCCTGTAAGCCACTAAGTCAGCAAGATTTTTATGCCACTAAGCAGCTCTTAGAGAGGAGAAAACCTTATCTTAAGTTAAAAATGACATTTAAAGTAGATTGCATGATTTTTTCTGAGAAGCTGAGCATTTCCTCTATTGACTGTAAATCAGGTCTAAGATGACTGGCCTGTGTATCTCAAGTGTCAGTTCAGATGCCCACAGTGCAGTTTGGGATGCCATCATGTACTCTAGCTGGCCTCCAGCTCCTACTCCACAACCACATTGGCCTTCTGTAGACCCTGAAAGGATCCATATGTCACTTCTGAGTTATTCTGGTGGACAAATTAACTGGGTTCCAGTTTCTTGCATGAGGAAAGTTTTCTATCTGAATTGTACAAAAGACTTTTAGGTCAAAGAGTGAGTCAACTAGTAACTTTTAGATGGCTCAAAACATGCACCACCATTGACTATGACTTTTTTGGATTACATTTTTAATTAGGTTTATATATTTGAGGTGTAAAAGCACCACTTTTTTTTTTTTTCTATTGTTTTTAAAAGAATGGATGGCTTCTGAAAGTGAACAGTTATGTTATTTGCATCAGTTGTGGGTTTGACTAGGATAGCGTTAGTTTTTACCAGAAGTCTTCTAGGAAGGACAAAAAAAAAACAACAAAAGAAAACACCCCACCCAAACAATAATGTTTCCAGAATAATGTAAATTGAATTACTAAATCCCTACATCATATATGTGATTTTGATTATTTTTTTCCTTGAAGTAACAGTGACCATTTTCAGAGTCATTTAGATATATTTGACTTTCACTATTGTTTATAGAGCTCTTATTTTTCACTACCAGCCAGGAAATGTGAGCTTGAGTACATAGAGATCATTGCATTACATTTTTGCCCATCCTGTCAGTAGAAATGTCTTTAGGTAGTAAATGATGTATCTGTATTTTGCAAGATAACAGGTGGCGCTAATGTGAATGAGAAAGCAATCTTAGTTACTTTGTTGTTTGTTGCACTGCAGAACACTTAAATGATTACATCAGATGTGTTGGTTTTGTTTTCCCCAAAGGGTTTCCTGCAACACAACTGTAACTTTGTCCTTGCCAAGAAAAGTGAAAGAGAATATTAAAAAGGTAGCGGAGCATATACCTGAACAACTGCAAATGAGAGACAAAATGAAAGATCACCTTTGCAAGTGGTACAGATTTATCAGCCTTCCTAGGACTAAAGAGGACTTTGAGGTAGGTAAAAGCCAACTCATGCTCCCTCCCCCCTCCCAAAGAAGAAAATCAACCCCAACAACCCATCATTGTTAGTTCACTCAGATATAAGTATCAGAAAGTCAGTAATCTTTTTCACCAAGCACCTGCAAAGTCTTTTGAAGTGAATATATTTTTAAAGTTTTTATGTATCCCTCTGCTAAAACTTATGGAGGTTCTGAACAAGCAAAAAAGGTATTTCCATACCTAAGTAAAAAGAGATGTAATTAAAGAAATTAAACAGATTTAACTTGTTGTCTAAAGTAGATTTCAAAACCTAATCCATATTATATCACTTTCTTCTGAAATTACAGAAAGGTGTGAGGACAATAGAAAGATCAATCTGAGCTGTGCTCCTGCATACTTTAAATCCTGGTCCTAAGTGCAAAAATCACATAGTTTTCGAATAATTTCACAATGGTATGTGAAATGAGGAATTAATAATATTCTCCCATAAGAATATAGAGACGAAAGAATAGAATGTCCCTCCTGTGCTTTTGAACGATGTGTCTGACTTTCTGGCGCAATACCTTAGTGAGCTGCAGAGGAGAAAGAAGACTAACAGTTATTGGCTCTTGGCTGAGCTTTGCAAGCAGCTGCTTTGTTCTATACAACTGTAGCTGACTGTTTGCCAATACATGTGAAAGTATTTGTCAGCACGAATTAAGCACAACAGTTTTCACATTCACCTTGTGATATAGTACATATAAGATACACATACAAGCTACCTCAGACTTAGAGCCACACAGTGGGAACTGACTTTATGGCTGCTGTTGAAAAGTTCAGTGCCTTTTTAATTTGTATGTTCTCAAGTTCCAGTTAAGGTGGTCCAATAACAACATTTAAAATATTTTATTTGGCCTACAATACCTTTAGGTTAATAACAGTATTAGCCTATTGTGATGCTTTGCTTAATTCTGGCATAATATGTAAAAAAATTCCTACTGAGAAAAATGGTCAGAGCAAAAATGTTTAGTTGAAACAAAGCTAAAAGCACATGAAAACACATTTCAAGCATTAATGGCAGGTCAATCAATATGGAAGAAACTTGCATGTATACAGTTCCATCAAATAACATGAAAACTAGGGAAGGTACTAATTTTCAGGATTTAAAGACAGATAAGGAATAGGACTAATGTAATGTAATCTGAATTTAGGCATCAATTTGTTGCATTTTGCATTTATTTTTTTTTCTCTGCAAAGTGGTTGCAACAGTTGCTTGAAAATACCCTACTGCCAGAATTACTTTTGGAAGTATGGAAGGATTGTCTGATACAGAGATACAATTCCAGCTGTAGAAGACTGCTTCAGTCAGAATTTACTCCCTTATTTCCATTTATTCCGGGCCTTTGCTTACCTAGAATACTTCTATTTACATATTATTGAGATGCAGCTACTTTCTCTAGCACAATGAAAAGGATGCTCTATATCCCCTTCAGCTTGTTTGAGAGAGTCATGAAATATACAATGATGAAAGCTCTGACACAGTCATTCTGTACTCACATACTGCTCAGACCCATTATGTGGAAAGAAATGGGAATCAGAGAAATGTTATTTGTCTCATACACAGATACAAAAAAATCGCAGTGACGAGCCGGTCAGAGAAAAGATTAGTTCAGTGTGTTTATAAACAGAATGCTAACTTGACAAGAAACTAAAAATACATTATTTAATTATGATAAAATCTAATAATATGTAATACACTTATTTTAAATCAATTAATTCACATTTCATCATTAGTGGATTGACACAGAGACAGTTTGAATAACTTGATTAAGTTCTAGAAAATTAATTTTCTCATTAACTTTTGAAATCTCCTTGAAGATATGCTTGTTGAGCTTTCTGTTTTCTTGACTACAGAAAAGTTAATTACCTTCAAAAGAGGAAGAATTAAAAGAAAAAAAATCCTATTTTTTGAAGGTAATCATAGTCTGTATCCTTATGCAAATGGGTACTCCTTAAACATCTGATCTCTTAAAAAACAGAGAAATGAAACTATCGCTAATAAAAAGAAAATGTATTTTCAAGTACTTTTGGTAGTTCATTCATGCTTCAAATCTATCATTAATATATAGTTTTCCTCATTTTGCCATAGAAATTAATGCAACAAGTTTTGCCTCCAGTAGCAAACAGCATGGGTTTTTCTTTTTGGTTTTACGTTTGGTTGGTTTTGTGTGTTTTGTTTGGTTTTGAGATCTTTTTGCTAACATTAAAAAAACCCCCAATATATAATCAGTATATGAATGGGTATGCATACTGAGTAAATTGCAAAAAATATTAAATATATGTGGAATATATTAGAAACATTTGAAATACATATTGAGGGCTCCATTCAAAAGAGTGAAGTGTGAGGAGCATGCTTAGTGCACGACACAACAAGACATTAACTGATGGCATCTATTATTGGCCATGTACCCGCTATCTGGGATTACTCAGGGTCAGCAAGGCTCTAGTGATAAGTTGGCTGGGGCAACTCAAAGCCAATAAATCACCGAGGCTAGGGAGGACTTATTCAACAGCACAGTGAGGCTGAGGAAAAACTTCAGCATGGAAAACAGCATTCTTGGAAAAGTAATTAAGTTGCGACCTAAATCCCAAAGACTTGAGCGAGATAAGGCTGGTGCTGAATGTGTAATAGGGATGTCTGAATTAAAATTCACATGTTGTTTTCCCAAATAATTAAAAAATTGTTTGGAATCAAGTAAGAATAGCAGAACTTGTACACAGATGTTATGCTTTCAGTGTTTATTTTTCAGAGTATAAACATAGATATGAGATCTGGGAGGACTTTTGTATTAAGCTAAAGGAAATTGTTGATATTTTCTGTTTTCTACTGTAACGTTGTGTGGTGATTTAACCTTGCGCCGTGTTACTGAATATTGAAAAGGTGATGCATTCTGTTTTTTATCAGTTGCAGGATGGGGTTTCTTTGTTTGCTTGTTTGTTTTATTGTTTTGGTTAGTTTTTGTTTGTTTGCTTGGTTTTTTAATTTGCATTGTCTAATATTCTTGTTTACAATTTTAGGAGACTTTTTTCATGGCCATCTCATGTTGTAGGTCTGTGAATTTATGATTAAGCAGCCTTATACTGGTAAAATGAGGCACTTGTTTGGAAGGAGGGAAAAGCTAATAATGTGTGGAATGAACTTTATTTTTGAGACTTTCTCATTTAATTGATGCAATCTGACCTTGCCATTAGTCTTGCTAGAGGCAAGCTATTTCTGTCTGCATTGCTTTTCATTATTACTTTTGTGCAGAAACTCAGTACCTGCTGCTTCATATAAATGTGTGACAGAGCTAAAGGATATATCCTGGAAAGTCATTCAACTGCTATCTACTCTTACACTTTCAAATTTAATTCACACGAGTTGTACACCATAGTGTTACATATCTAAGTCTGTTGTATCAACAGAAATTTGGAATACCAAACTTGTGATCATGAGCTGAGATAGTGCAGGAAATTTATATTCCCTATTTAGCTATCTGCAGTGCAGTCATCATCACCTTAGATATAAATCAATCTTATCCTGTAGCTGTGCTTGAGTTCATTATTAATTTATTGTGTTCTTTTTTGGTGCAGAGTGAAGTAGACAATCAAGTGATATATCACATAAACAATTAAAAACTATCCTTGTGGCTTTGATGTATTGAAATGATGAAGAAACTGTGCAGAATGTAACTGCCCTTGAATTCTTTTCATTGTTAAGCATTAGAGAACATGACAAATTTCAGTCTGACTTAGTAATCTAGGATAGTATCTGCAGAGGTCTGTCAGATGTTTATCTTTATTATTGTCTTGTAACTTGGGTAGACACAGAGCTCATAAAAATTATAATGATGGTACATGGATTAAATTAACAACACTTATATGCCTCATTGTTTTTCCCCAAAGATAAATGTAAGAGACCCAAAAAGTCTGTAGTAAATGCCATTAATACAACTTTGCTGAATATTAAGACAAATATATTCCAATCCGTCTATTTTCAATCATTAATTAAAGATGTAATTTGACAGATATAATGAACTGCTGTTCTGCATATTATTTTGAATCTGACAAAAATAGTTTAAGTGTAAAATCTGTCAAATTAGTACAGATAATAGTTGAGTAATCTTTTCAAATCTATAAGCATGTAACATTAAGCATCTAAATTTAATGTTCATGTAGATATGGAAATATTGTCATCCCAGAAAGGCACTATTCTTTTTAAGATTCTGAATAATGTTTTTTTCTATCAATATCAAAGAGGTTTTTGTGGTTTTCTTTTTTTGTTGTTGTTTTGTTAAGTAGGATGATATATAAATAAATAAAAAGCAAACAAAAAAAACCCCCCACAAATATTTACTATATTGCTATTAATAGAAGGAAAAAGGCAAGTATCTTTTCTTCACTAAAATTTGGGAGATCTAGATAATTTTAGTAATGACAATTATTACATTCTGACTCTTGAGGATACCACTGTTTGTTACCTTATTAGTTATTTTCCTTAGATATTGTTCTTTCCTCTCCTCTTTAATTTTAGTTTCTAGACAGACTTGTTTTTGCTTTCAAATATAGACGGTATTTATTTTGTATTTATTCTTTAATAAATTGCTCTCAATGGGATATGAGACAAGGATAAATGAAATTATGAAATCAACAATAAAAGTTAAGTAGTTGTTTACCAATGAAGAAAGGTCAACATCAAATAAGAACATAGATTCCTAAAATGGGACCTAGGTCTAAAATTCAAAGGATTGCCAAATTAATATTCACTAATTCAAAGGCAAACTAAAAGAGGCATGTCTCTAGCTTATTAGCTTTAGAGCAACCAAAATGGTTAGATTATGTAAATAACTTACAGTTCTGAATTGGAATCCAGGTACTCCCCAGTCTACAGTAGTATTTGAACTGTGAGGACACAAAGAATGGTATCTTAGTAGGACAAATTGTGTTTTAAACAAAGAGCACATTTCAGATTGCAGAACCAGTGTGCTGCTAGTTCAGGAGGAACAAAAAAAACCAAACCACCCAAACCAAACCAGTAAAGAGACATTGTCAAATTTCCCCTATGTTTGATTCATTGCTGTTGACTTAAGAGTGAAAAAGCAGGACTAAAAATATATAGCATTTCTGTTCCCTTTTGAGGGATTGTCACCTCTACCTGTGCAACTGTTTCATCATCTGGAGGGAATGCAAAGATTTGGATACATCTAATTCCCAAATAGGGAAATATTTCTATGATGTTTATCCAATTTTTTTCTCTCATGCACAACAGGACAAGACCTTACTTCAACATGTTTTATCAATAATAAAGTAGGGAACTGACAAGGTCTGTATGACCTAGACAATAAAAGAGAGAAGAACAAGAAAAATATCACACTGATATGAAAAGTTGCTATGCTGGCAAACTATTTCACATCTTTATGTAGAAAACTAACATCAGAGATTGAGGGTCTACGTAACTAAAATGTATTTGAAAAACTGGGATAAATGCATGATTTATTTCTTGTGGTCAAATGGAAAATTCCTTTTTTTTTTTTTTTGAACAGAAGGTGCATACAACTTTAATGAGTTTTACTGTATACAAAGTTGGTTCCTAGTGAGATCAGCTAGAAGCTGGGCAAATGATAATTTGTATTGGATACTGCTGTTGGTAACAGATTTCTGCTTCTTTTCAGGGATGTAATGATTTTACAAGCTTCACATTTATGTGACAACAGGCAGACAATTTCCTTCTCCTTCTAAAACTCAAAATAAGTACTCAGGATAAAGCATTTCTGAAAGTTCTTCTCTGTCTTCAACACTCTCACTTATGCCAACCGATAAACAAGTAAAGTTTTCTTACAATGTTCAACTTTTTAACACAGAAAATCCAAACAAATCATATCTGTGTTTTAAAAGTAAAAAAAAAAAAAAATAAAATAAAAATCCCAACACCCAACCCTCTCTGTGAAGGGCTTTTTCAAAAGAAATGCTAGAGGGTCATTTTAATAAGGAGTGCAAAGCAGTACGTGATCAGTACAGTAATTAAAATCAATGAGTGTCCATAATCATGCTTGAAGATGTGAAGAAGGTTAAAACTAATTAAAAATATCACAAAAGGTCTTTCTTTAATGATTGGAGAGATGCCTTGGTGGATAACACTTTTCAACCTGATTTTTCAAGGGAAAACAGGATCAGAGAAATAAAAGTCTGTTCTAAAAAGTGTAATTTTTATGCCCAAAGAGAGTGGAAACATTTGACTCTTCAAATATAGCTTTATGTAGTAAGCATTCAAATATCATCAGTTCTCTAAGCTTCTAAATGTATTTCTGCTAAAATGAATGAGAAGACTGGAATAAAGCTCCATTTTTCCCGTTGCAGCAGGTGATGCAATTATAAAAGCTAATTTAGATAGTAGTTTGCTGGATTGAAAATAATTGTGCATTGGGAATATGAAACTATTTGAGAAACCCTTATCTGCAACCCAGCCAGGTTTGCCTAAGAGATTAAGGGCTTTTGGCCTTCTGTGTTTGTGCTCTCTGACATACAACAAGGAAGAATATTATGTATTGCATGCTGTATTCATCACCACTGTGGAGAACACCCAGACATGTTTACACTTAATAAATAATCAGAAATTTTGAATTATATCACCCAAACATTCTATTGCTAGATTTAGTATGAGGGGTGCTCTTTCATTAAAAATAAAGAAAAAAAAAATTTTTTTTACACCAATGTAAAAAATATTGTTATAAAA
>JAOEGS010007185.1:0-12768 GCA_025447755.1 Corythornis vintsioides
GGTGACCGTTTCGCTTTCATTTCCGGCCGGCCCGAGGCCGAGCAACGGCGGCGGCTCCGAGCGGCTCCGCAGCGCCCCCCCCTTCCCCCCCACACTCCACCACACACACCGCCGCCGCCGCCGCCGAGCCCCCGCCGCCTCTGCCGCGGCCCCACCCCCTTCGGCTCGGAGTGAACCGAGATTCCCCTTCCCCTCCCCCGCCCCGCCGCACACACACACACACCCCTCCTCCTCCTCCTCCTCCTTCTCTTCCCTCTCTTGCGCCGAGAGAGAGAGAAAGGGAAGGGAGGAGGCACCGGGCCTGGGTCTCCCGCACCGAGCCGCCGCGGCGCAACATGGAGGAGCTGGTGGTGGAGGTGCGGGGCTCCAACGGGGCCTTCTACAAGGTACAGGGTGCTCGCGGCTGGGTCGGGCTGGGCCTCAGGGGAGGGAGTGGGGCCTGGGACGGGAGGAGGAGGAGGCGGCGGCGGCGGCGGCTCCTCCTCCTCATCCCCGCTCAGTGAAAGCGGAGGCCCCGGGGCAGGAAGGAGAGGAGGAGGAAGAGCGGGGTTAGGGGTGGAGGCCTCGGCGGGTCCCTCGGTGTCTGGGGAGAGCCGGGCTGGGGAGAGCCGAGTCCCTCCGCCTCAGAGCTGAGGAAACTCGATGCCTGCTGAGGAGGGAGAGAAGGAGGCGAGCGAGGGCCCCGGCGTCCGAGGAGGCCTTGGGCCTTCCCCCTATTGTGGGCAGGGAGGCCCTGGCGCTGCCGGAGTGTGAGGAGAGCCCCGGGCCGCCTTCTCCTCGGCGATGAAGCGAGGATCAGGGCTAGGGCCGGGGCATTAATTGCTAAATCCGCAGCTTTTGTCGCTACTTAAGGAAAGTCTTTCTCGCTCTCTAGGTTTCCAGGAGAGCTTCGCTGTTACTGCATGGTGGTTGAGGGGGGGTGGCCCTTGTTAGGCACACGTTCGCGATAAAATGCTGTCGTGGATTCCTGCTCTTCATACCATGGCAGGGGACTCTGCCTCAGACCATTGTGTTGCTAAAACCATTTCGTTCTGAACCGTACTACTCACTGAAACTACTTAATGGTGTTCCACGGTTGCCTCCCAGCCCTTGCACTGGTGCTGAATAAAGCCAATCGCTGGGTCTTGAGTGCCCAGAGAGCACAGAGTCATCTGTATTCATACATCATTATTTGCATTAATACTGTGTAGCATTGCTTTGGCTTTGCATGAGTTATGCTCTGCTAATCAGCATGTTCCTAGGGTGTGATTTGTGGGTTTACTCTATTAACTAACAACAAAAAAAATCACATTTGCACACAGGGGTTTGGGCCTGCTGTCAGTGCCATGTTATCAACATACCAGTCTTGGATCAGTTTCTGTGAGTCTACCATTGCTGAAATGTTCCTGCTACTTTAAATATTAGGCCTGGTTATTGTGCCACATCCAATATTTATGTTAGCAATGAAGGAACAGGTAGAATTCCACACTCTGATGTTAGTGTGGTGGGGTATGTTGATATCCAAATGGTACAGTTCCAAAAGGTGAGTTTTTCTACAAAAAAAAAAAAAAAAAGTAAAACCTTTTAAAAGGTGTAAATATGAAAATCTCTAATTCTGAATATTACTAAAAAAAAGAGTATGAAACAGGTCTGTAAATCTGGTAACTAAGCATTCAGTGTTTTTGCAGTGTGGCAGTCAAAGTGTGGTATCTGTATATTGCTTTCTGGAGTTAAATTATTTAGCACTTTCAAAATTAGGTACATTTTTAAAGTATTAGCTTAGAAAGGAAGAAAAGGCATAAAGAACTTTATGTGAGGGAACTCCTGCATAATAGAACTTTAAATGAGGCTTTTATCTAATTACATGAATTTACTCAGTCTTGTGAAAGAGATCATAAAACCAACGTTGTTCATTCTTCATTGGCAGTTATTACCAAAGAAACCTGGGAGATTTGAAAGTTTCTGTAACTTTCAGTTGTGACATCACGGGGTGTGTACCCCTCTGTTCATAATGTACATTTCTGGTTGCATTTCAGGTGAAGATTTCATTTGGGCATATGTTCATGGAGCTTCTTCATTAATCATGGTGTAGTCTATCCAAGTTGCAGCACAGACATTGCCTTCAAGTTTCATATTACATTTGCCTGTTAACTTTCAGAAATTTCAAGAGGAATTTTCTTGCTTCTTTTCAATCTGTAATTGGTTAAATTATCTAAGGGGTCAAGTGTGGCATAGAGATTTCTTGGTCTTCACCTGTATTACCTGTGTAGATGGAGCATCACAGTGAAGTTAAATACAGCAACTTTTTTTTTAACTAAAAAAAAAGGTTTTTAAACCCCCAAACATTATGCAGTAATGTTCAATATAAATTACTAATTTTCCTCTAGCCTAAAATACCTGAATTTTTGGTAGAATTTTTTCATTCATGATCTTGTCCAAGTATCACTCCAAGTAATTTATCTAAATGTTTCCTGGTGAGTTCTGTGCCTGTCTTGTAGAGGGACAGTTTCATTGTGAATTCAATTGGTTGAGCCAGCATAACAAGAAGTGTGTGATGTTGTCAAGTGCAGATTTAATTGCCAGATTTGATTACTTTTTTTCCCCCCATTTAAAAAGTTTCTTTAAGGAGCCTAGTGAGAAATGTTTTACAGCAGTAACACTGCAAACAAATCAAAAGCAGAACAATTCTTTTATACACTCTCATGGCTTACTGATAACCTGTGATAATTTCTTTGGCTTTGATTTGTTCTGAAGTTCTCCTCATTGTGTAAATGTTTTGGAAAAAAAAGGCCTCTATGTTAAGACATGTAAGGGAGGAATATGAGGCTGCTGGAGTCATGAAGTGGCACAAGTAGGCACCTAATTGCCACTTCAGGCTTTCCTCTCTTCTCTGTAGCTCTCTGAGGATTTTTAGAAGTTGAGGTCCTGAAGCAGGTTGATTTGGAGTGTACCTGGCTGCATCTTGATCTCAACAGTACAGGACTGGAGGCTGTCACCTAAGCCCTGCTGAGAGTCACAAACCAGTCTGTTCTCTGCTTGTGTTACCTGTGGGACTGGATGCAGAATGTGTTCAGAGATAGGTTTAGAGGGATCATGTTGCACACAAAGCACAGGAGATGGTTTGAGGATCCATTCATATTCAACTGGAAGATTGGAATTAAAATTTCATAGTGGTCAGGTGCACTGTGTGTTCCAGAGCACTAGAGCGTGGTGGTGCTGTAGTGGAGACTAGTTCTTTCTCAGCTGAATTAAAATCTCACTTGCTGGTGAATGCTTTGTACTTCCAAGAATCTTCTCAGCTGAGCTGAATTATTCTATGGAAAGTGCAGGGCAATCAATGAGCATGATTCAGGGATAATTGACAACCTAGTACCTAGAGATGCTTAGTCATGACTTGGTATGTTGCTGGGCCTGGAATCCTTGGAAAGAAAATACTGCATTTCCTTCTTTATTTTAAGAAGACAAACCACAAGGACTGTGAATCCTAAGGAGGGGAAACTGCCTTTTTGCAGCTCCCAGCTAGGTAAATGAATTTAAAGCAGTGTGCTGTTAGGCTGCATCTGCTCATGGCTTTTCTTGCACAGGTGTAGCAAAGGAGGTGGAAGTTCCTGTTCTCAATAGACAGCCTTTTGCCTCTTCTTGCTAGGACTAGCTTTAGATATTTGCCTGTAAAAGGGGGCATGCTGGATGCTTTTGTAGCATGGGGTTGGTTTTTCTTCTCTGTTTTGGGAGTGATTCTCTGTGGAAGATGGAGACCATGCTGTTTCTGAGGCAGGCTGTTTTGGAACTGTGGAACTCCTAACATCTCTATGTTGTCTGTAACCAGTTTTTGCCACTTCTTGCTCTAAAACCTTGTCAAAGTCTTCCAGGTTTTATGCCAGTGCTTTCAGTGCTTTGCAGTTGTTTCCTTGGTTTTATAGATGAAGCTGCAATTGACAAAATAATTTCTCTTCTTAGCTCTGTTATTTCAGGTATCTCTATTCCTCTGGCCTCCTGTTGCAGTCCATGCTGGGTTTTTGTTTGTTTTCTTTCACTGTTCCACACAGACAAACTCTCAGCAAATATCTCTGTTCTCTTTGTACATTCCCAAGCCTGTCTCCTCAGTTCTCTGAGGATGATGTTTGTACCCTGTACCCTTTTTCCTTGTTCAGTTACCATCTCTGTGACTTTTTTTTTCCCTGTTGTGTCTCCTTGTATGGCCTGCCTTTCTCAGATTTGATTAGCCATGTGAGTTCCCTTTTGGCTTCCTCTCTCCAACAGGTAGGAAATCTTGCAGAACTGTTACACAAACAGTAGAGGCACATGTGTATCAGCATGGCATTTATTTAATCCTAACAAGCATATTTTCCCTCCAAGTTAATTTTCCTTCTTTATTAAAATGGTTGACAATGCCCACATTGGATGATGTGAGCAGACTTTAAAAAAAGCAACAAAACTTCATGGCAGCTGGAGCCTTTATTTGTTCCTTTGAAGTGTCTGTCATTCCATTTAGCACAAAAAGAACAAATATACTGGTGTTACCAATAATTCTTGTTTTGTATCAAATCATTTGTAAAATTTAGACCATATCTGCAACACATGGCCCTTCTGAATATGTGAATTGCTCCTATGTTTGAGAAATGCCATGATGTGTCAGTGTTGGATTGTAAACATCTTCTCTCTGAAGCATGGAGAGAAACATTAATGATTTCTGTGACTGAAAGTTAAATTTTGGTCTAGAAAACTTAGCATATTTGTGTTTTGTTTTGTTTTTTTTTCACATTGGAGAAAGACTCAACCTCAGCCATTGTAAAATGTGCTTCTGTTCAAGGAAGTAAAAGCAAACCTTTTTCACTGGTTCTTTTTGTGTAGTTATTTGGCACCTTGGCTGTTAGCAACAGTGATATCCCAACTGCTGTAGTCTTTCACTGTCCTGTTCCTTCAGTTTACTGTCAGCTAGTTTCACTTGTTTTTAATGCTTTTTATGTCTGTGTTCATATTCATCATAACCAGTGCTCTGGCCCTTCTTGGGTGTGAATTTCAACTTGCATATATGCACTTTTGTTTGAATTTCTATGCCAAACTTACACTTTTTATTTCAAAAAAAGACTGATGCTTGTTGTGCTTTTCATAATACTTTGTGTGAAATCAGTAGCTCTTCTCTCTGCCTTTACTGACATCTGGGGGTGGCCCTGTGTCTGTGTTAAAGGCTTTTTTGAATTGTTTTTTAGCATTGTCTATCATTTTACACAATGCAGAATAAAGAAAAGCAGAGAGTTCTGATAATTTTGGTTTTTTGCAAAGGCATTAATTGGTAAATATTTTTAAACACTTGTAATTTTTAATTTAAAAAAAATATTTCTATTTGTACTTTTAAGTATATAAGTGTATAGTGCTGTAGAGTCCAAATATATTTTATTTACTACAGATCTGATACCAGAGGAAAATTGACATCATGTGGTGACACAGAGTATGAAAAACTGAGGTGATAAGTATCTGACATTTTCTTGTGTCATAAGGAACTGGACAACAAGGAAAACCAACTTTCTATGGGTAGAGGGGATTAGGCAACCAAATATATTAATATATAGTTACACATATATAAATTAAATTTCTGTTACAATTGATTTTTGTAATTTTGCAAGGCTGGATATGAAGAGGCAACCAGCAGTGCTGAGCCACCAACGTGTAGCCAGGCTGTAGTTTCTGTGGCTGAGTTGTCTGAGCTTGGTGTGCACTAAACAGATGATGTCAGTTTTGTGCTTTTCAGCAACAGTGTCTGTGTTGTTGCTACCTGTGTATGGTCAGGAGGTGTCCTTAGCTCCTGGTTCAGGTTTCTCCAGGGTTCTGGGTTGTGACCAAAGCAGTGCAAGATGTGTTTAAGGGGAGCTGAAGCAGAGAGCACAGCTCAGTACTCCTTCAAGTAGCTGTGTCCCAAGTTTGACTTTTTCCAGGTGATGTAAGTGCTAGACAGCTTAAAGGTCCTAGGCTAGTCTTCAACTTAATGTAAATTTATTAGTGTTGCTAACTGGTTTAGTTGTTGTAGGGTTTAGCATTATGGCCACCAGTTACACAGTGCTGCAGGCAGTAGTGTTCTACTCAAGATGACTTGGAGGTTACAAGCTGTCAGAGCTAAGCATGAGATGCAGTCTTGCTCTTTGCTACCAGGACACTGGAGTCTTCTGTCATTTCCTGCAATTTTACACAGAGCTATTTAGAGCATCTTTTGGTGCTTGCATCACCATACAGGGGATGACTTACCAAAAGTCTCTCCTAACCACTGATTCTTTTTTTTTTTTGTTTTATGAATATGAGAAAATTACATCTCAACAAAATCTTTGTTGCTGCACTGTCCTGTGTTACTCTCACTTGTCTACCTCAAGGATATTAAGTGTTCTTGGTGTCACTTCTGTTTGGTTTGCATTATGAAATTCTCTGCTTTTGCATACTCAAGTGTTACTAATAATATGAAGTCCTGTCCTCTTCAAGTCGTGGTGTGAAGGAGTCATACCATGTACTTGGTAGTGATTACAGTAATTTCCAGGTGTTCATTCATTAAAGGCATTAATTTCTACTACATCTGTAAAAATAGGTGCTTCAAAGCTGCACATGACAAACATTGGAGGAAATATGAGTGGAAGCTTTGAAGGTGATGCCCATGCCATGTATCATGTAATACAACATGTAATGGTGTGAGGAATGAGTTGGGACTACCACAGTATTTGCCAAGCAGTGTCCAGTTCTGGAATTTTCTTACAAATGACAGCAATATGAAACATCAGATAAATGTTCAGGAACTGTAGTGATCAAGTGGCAGTTCTGCTGCTCCTTATGTAAATAGCATTTCTGTACTACTATCAACATGATCCTCACATGTGGTCTTATATCTGTTTTGTATCATGTCATTTAAAAGTTAACAGCTATGCTTGTTATTCCTTGGAAGGAATATCTTGGAATTTTTAAATGATTTAAATAGTGTTACAGACTGTTATAGTTTGGATGCTAGTAGCAGTGAACTTTCCAGTCACCATATTCTTACAGTATGGAGAGGTGTGCAAGGTATAAACCCATTTTTGCTATGGTCATTGTGGCTTTGCTTTGACTTCTGTTGAGGGTGGCATTAGTTTTCAGATTACTAGCAATTTGTACTTCTTTACTCTGAGACATTCAGTGCAAGAGAAACACCCATGTCTGTGCTGCTGCAGTTGAGTATAAGCAGTTCTTGGAGCTCTGTGTCAGCCTGCTGGTGTTTGATACTGAGATACTGCTGCAGCTCAGGAGATGCTGTGGAATATTTTACAAGGCAAAAATATCAGATTTTTAACAAAACATTCAGATTCCATAGGAGAAAGAAGCTTTTACCTTTTTATAAGAGATAAGACCTTTCCTGGTCTTGAAAACTTGAAATGTGAGGAGAATAAAATGTTCCACAGTTCATTATCTAATTCTCATTTAGAAGGGGTAGTTACTGCCTTGACTTTCAATTCACTGAGACTTGTTCAGTCCCTCAGATGGATCTCTATTGGTAGAAGAGATTTTATGCTGTCTTGGTCGTAGGCTGTTACCTACCTAGCAGGGATATATTACAGACTAATATTTGTGGAATACTTGTCACTTCATCAACACTTAGCTGCTCCAGATGTTTGTAAAGATACTTTCAAGAATAAAGGGGGAGCAAAACCACACCAACCAGTCTTTTCATCCCAGGTTACCCTGTGAATTCCATCATTTGAGGCCATGAAAAATGTTTTCATTGGTAAATCCCAAAGTTTTTGAGTATTGATCTTGCTGCTGGCTAGGAAGGAGGTGATGTTTGGGTGCTTACAGCTGAGAATGTATCAAGTGCCAGCTGAGTGGTACAGGAGCAGGAAAAGCCCTCTCAGTGCTGAATCCTAGTTCTGTGCTCTGCTTGTGCTGCATGGGAGACTTAGCACAACTGCTGCACATCCCCAGAAGAAAACTGAAGGCAGGGCATGTGTCTGAAGTTTGTGCACTATGGAAGTTGTGTGATGAAGTAAATAAGGGGGCAAACTGCTAGGATGGTTATAGATGAGTTTTGCTAGTCTAATGTTCAAACTTACCTTGAAGTTAAAGAGAAAGGAATCTTTTTTGAGTACTAATGTGTTTTAATTTCTTCACCTATGAAAATACACAAAATGTGATTATGAAAGAAAACAATTTAAACTGTAATTATAAAACTATTTAGAATGGTCTTGTAATTTGTTAGCAACATCTTCCAGTGCTTCTGGAAAGTAGTAGGAATGTGTGTGTAGCTCACATGTCCTGTCTGTATCAGTACAAACCCAAGGTTATCAGCTATCACTATGCTTTTATACACACCTAGTGCAAAAGTTAAAAGGCTGATTTGAAAGCAAACTTGAATTTTGAGTTTTCTCAATGTCTTTGGAAGAAAGGCCTTGTACAGGTTTATAATTCTTTTTTAAAAATATCCTTAAGCCTGCCATAATTATATCTTTCTTTCTCCACAGGCATTTGTAAAGGATGTGCATGAAGATTCTATAACAGTTGCATTTGAAAACAAGTAAGTGTATTGCTGATGTTATACCCTTTGAGAATCAACCTTGCATTTAATTAACCTCAATATAACTTCATAAAGTAGAATAGCTTTTTTTTTTTTTATTCTCTAAGCCTGCTGCTGGCATGTTTTAGACTTACTTTAGAGATTTACTATGTTGTGACATCTCTGTATAAATAGGTTTAATTGTTTTAATACTTTTGGTACCAAATGATAGTAACACGGGTGTTGTTGGGAAGATAAGCATGGTGTTATTGAATTGATGTGATGACAACCCATGTTTCAGTTAGTCAGCAGTGGTACCATGACTGCTCTTGCTCACTGAATGCCTTATTTTAGATGAGCAGATTACATTATTACAAAATTTGTTTTGTAAATGAGTGGTAATATCAATTTTCTCAGCTAGAAATGAAATGATGTTCCTTTCCCATTATTTAAGGGCATCAAACATTAACCTTCTATTGCACCATGTAGTTGAAGGAAACAACAGACTGCTGTGTAGTTCCTGCAGTCAATCTTTATGGCATCATGTGTTGTATTTTGAAAATTGTTTTCCAGTTTCTTTCCAAGTAATTTTTTTCCTGTCATGCCCATTTTATCCAGTTTCTGTTAAAGGAAACTGGCCATTAAACTGTATTCAGAGTGAATCCTGATCCAGTTTTCATAATCCATAGTAGAAGCAAAGAAAAAGAGAAATGGATTTGTTTTGAAGGAAATGTCCAAACATGTTAGGAAATGTTTTTTAACCTCTGTTAATAACGTTTGGTTTAAAATCTGTAAATGTAAATAGAGTAAAATAGTGCTGCTGGAAGATTTGAAAACAGTGCAGGTAGTATCAGGGATACTTTCTAAGATGCTTAATGGTCACATAGGTATGTTTCTTATTCTTATATATTCATTGGATCACGTTAACTTAAATACATATATGCACAAAAGCTTTACAAAAACCTAATGTGCACAAAAGCTTTCCAAAGCTTGAGTGTAGAATTGATGAAGATGTATCTGATTTCTGTTTACAAAGAAGGTGAAAATGTTTAGCCCATTGACTGTATTTTTGTTTGTAGCTGGCAACCAGAGAGACAAATCCCATTCCATGATGTGAGGTTTCCGCCACCCGCAGGCTATAATAAAGATATAAATGAGAGCGATGAAGTAGAGGTATTTATTTATGCTCCATTAACAACACTTGTCTTAGAAGTGAGAGAACTTGGAGTGAAAAATGTCAGCCAAGCCAGTAGAAGATTTGCTGCCATGTTCTGTGCTGTAACCTTTTTCATTCCAAGTACTACATCAATGCAATGGCAAGCATGTCACCAAGAAGGTTTTGACAGTTGTAAACCGGCTGGCTATTTTGGAATTCCATGTGCCATGAGCTCCATGCTGGTTTACAAACATGATCAGCCTCTCTTTGGTTACAGATCAGTTCTCTATTGGAACTGAATTAATCTAGAAATTGATGCTGGACTGTATTTTGTTCAGATCTCAGTTAATAATGCCTGTATTACCAAAGCTTCCAGCTGAATGAGATCATTTGTCTTACATTTTTAGATTGTATGTACACAAACATAAACGTATGTGCAAGTATCTAAGTGTTTGAAGAGAGGGAGACTGGCACATTACTAAAATACAGTGCATTCCTAAAACTCCTTATTTAATAGAATTCTTAAATTGATCTTTATAATTACTTTTTAAAAATGAACTTTGACATGATGCTTGTATTCTATTTAAGTTGATTTTGATTTGAAAGTTAAGTGGCAAAGCTTCTTTGGTATGGATGTGGCTGATGTATATGTGTGCTGAAGAAGTGTAGGTATGTGTCCTCTCCCACCCACTGGTAGGACCTTGTCAGACCTACACACAATTTGACCTACACACTGTTTGTTAAATATTAATAAACATAAAAGGCTGAATTATCTCTTCTAACTGCAAGACTGAAGCAGCTAATGAAGTAGACTGGGTACAATATTATTTTATCTTTACAATCTTTATATAATTTTATATCCTACCTGTATTTGCAATAGCATTTCAGATAACATGCTTCCTATGTAGTGCTTAGATTAAAGATTTTATGTACCAATATGTTTTGCTGGATATTATTCTTATAGTAGAGTTCCTGATCATATTAGTGTCAGATTTGGTGATGTCTTTTAAGAATGCTACAGATGTGTAATGTGTGTGTTTTGTTCAGGTTTATTCTAGGGCAAATGAAAAGGAACCGTGCTGTTGGTGGTTGGCTAAAGTGAGAATGATAAAGGGTGAGGTAGGAATATGCATATATACATATATATATTACCTATATTTGTTTATACTTTTTTATACTACTGATGTGCATGGTGTTTTAAATTGTCCCTTTGCATTTTCAAATTGTCTTCATGAGGACTGTTCAAACTGCCATTAACCTCTACCTGAAAAGCTCAAATTTGACTTGTACAGTTAACAAAAGTGCCTTTCACTTACTAGTGTAATACTCAGTCCTGTTATAAAATGTGTGGCTTGTATGATTTTATTATTTTTATACCAGTTCTACGTAATAGAATATGCAGCCTGTGATGCCACCTACAACGAGATTGTCACAATTGATCGCCTGAGATCTGTGAATCCCAATAAACCTGCAACAAAGGATACCTTTCATAAAATCAAACTGGCAGTTCCAGAGGATTTAAGGCAAATGTAAGTACAAATTTTTCTTTACAACTTGTTTCAAAATGTGGGTAACTTCTTGATCTGGAGACAAGAAAAAATAGCTTTTTAATGCTCTACATTAACATGAGAATTTGTGTATAAGAATGTAGGAAATACAGCCATGGGCGTGCTTGTACTTCAAAAACAGTAAATGTTCTTTTTGAAATGCAGTTTAGATCTCCAGGAGGAAATACTTGAAGGTTTGTGTGCAGGTATAGGTTAAGATTTTTATTCTTACTGTTGTTCAGTGATGTGCACAGATTTATCTCAATCCACTCTCTTTCCACTTGATCATCTTCAAGTGATGACTCTTGATAGAGATCTGACAATTTATGCAAGTTACTTAATGTCAAAAGAAAATTCTGCCTTGTATTGTAGGACATAAGTGATAGGTGTGGCAATAGTTGTACAATCAAACCTCCCATGATATGTTAACAGCTGGTTTTCTCCTAGAGCACAGACTTGACATTCTTATCTACATATAGGTGTAAAACTCATATTACTGATTCCCCTTTTTTATCTTCACATCACTTTCTGCCATATTGAGATGTCAATGTGGAATAAGCTATAAATTTAAGATAAAATAAGAAACTCTGAAGTTAATGTTGTAGCAGACAAGCTCACTAAGTAGTGAGAGGACAGAAGGCTAGAGAAGCAAAATGCAGCCTGAGATGAGCATGAGGTCATTAGAATGCTGCAGTGGTGACTATGAAGTCACATGTCATACAGGTTCATTGTGTTTGACGTTTTGGACCTGCTGATTGCAATGCTAATAGCACTGTAATGTAGTTTTAACTGGTTTATTATTTTGTAAATGTACATAAGGAAATTTCTGAAATATTTCTAATCCTACTCGTGAAAACAACTGAAAGAAAAATTAGTAAATGAAAGACAAATGAGTAAAATGAATGCTAATAATGGAATAAAATAACACCTGCATTTAAAGGGAGAACTTGGGTATATTTTTTTAGATCCTTTCTATTGAAATAGTAATTATTTTGGCTGTCAAACAGAAATGCAACGGTCGTTATTTCTGACTTTGTAGTGTCTTTTTCCTTAGGTGTGCCAAAGAATCTGCACATAAGGACTTCAAAAAGGCAGTTGGAGCTTTCTCTGTAACATACGATTCTGAAAACCACCAGCTTATTATATTGGTAGGTACAAAGGGCTACTCGTGCTGCTGGCAGCTGTTTTGTTCCAGAAATTGATGTGTCAACCTCCTTGTGTTCTTGGTTCCCACTGCAGTCCATCAACGAGGTGACCACGAAGCGGGCGAACATGCTGATCGACATGCACTTCCGCAGCCTTCGCACCAAGCTATCCCTGATTCTCAGAAATGAAGAGGCCAGCAAACAGCTGGAGGTATGTTGTTGTTTGAAATAATTCCAGTTTCAAAAAAAAAAAAAACCAAACCCACCAACTTGTATATTTCTTAGCTACTGATACTGTTCTTGGTGTTAGGGGGAAATGTAAGAGCAAGTGTAAGGTGCTGCATCTGGGGAAGAACAACCCCATGTATCAGTACAGGCTGGGGGCTGAGCTATTGGAGAGCAGCTCTGGAGAAAGAGACCTGGGGGTCCTGGTGGACAGGG
>JAOEGS010007185.1:22281-34234 GCA_025447755.1 Corythornis vintsioides
ACGGGGGCCACGGGGGGGGGGGCCGGGCTTTTTTTCAGGGAGGAAACCACAACTCCCCGGCAACAATGGTTTGGGGTTTTTTTTTTTTTTTTTTTTTTTTTTTTTTTTTTTTTTTTTTTTTTGAAAAAAACTAAAATTGGATCTGCTAAACCAAATTCTGTTAATACTGAGTTTTAATATTTGAAGGTTATTGGAGTTTTATGTAGAAAGAATTCTGAAGTAAAATGTAGTGCTTACATATAGCCTAAACTTACTTCCATGCAGTCTCTTACAGCATGCTTATGTCTTTTAGCAGCTCTTCAGGGGAAGGATTGTTGTTTTATCCGTATTTTGATCAATTCCTAATAATGTTTCTGTTTTTATTTGAGCCTGTAAGAGGATATCTTAACACAAATATTCATAAGTGAAAATACTGTGTAGCTTAGTTTGCACAAAAGCTGGTTTTCTCATATGAAATTGAACTTCATGTTTTTACAAAAGCATAGTCACTACCAAAATACAGTGTTCCTCTTTAAAACCTTGTATAATTCATTCCTGAAAGTTTTCAGGATTGTGCTGTTTCAGAGCAGTCTGTGAGTTTATGGGAACATGCAGCATAGATCAGCTGGTGCTTGTCCTGACTGAAAGGCCTGTAGTATGAGCTTGATAAGACTGTCTTAACTCTACATAATACAAAATTAATGTTTTGTGCTGAACTCTCCTATTTTTATTAGATGTGAGCTCGTCTGGCTAATAAGGGTTATATAAGGAAAAACACTGGGGAAAAGAACCAGCTTTTTTCAGTGAAGAAGATCTGATAACTGGAAAAATTCTAGTGGCCAGGGGTTTGGTTTTTTTTTGGTATGCATTTCTAGCATTCCAATTTTGTTCTCTGCTGTTGCAGTGTATGTTACAGGCTGCTTCAAGATAGAATTTTGTTATATTCATAGAGGAGTGGTGGTGGTAAAGGGGAGACAAGAAAGGTTATTTTAGTTTTGGAAATATGAAATTGCTAGACTTACAGCATTTGCTTAGTAGATTCTGCAATATACTGACAGACAGATAACAGCAACTCTAAATATCTGGCATACTTAATTATTTAACTTCAGACACATTTCTAACTTTATTTTCTGCTGAAGCAGTATGAATCATGCACATCTGTGTTACCTTAGAGAGCTTGGGAGAGCAAACTGCAGAACTTTTCATTAACACACAATAAGGGAAGAGTTTCAAACGTACTTTTTCTACTCTAGTTTCATGCTAAGCTACACTGGCATGTTTGGATTTTTTTTTTTTTTATCCTCTTGATAGGAACTAATTCTGAAGCATCAAATGCTTCTGAAACAGAATCTGATCACAGAGATGAACTCAGTGATTGGTCAGCAGCCCCAGCAGAGGAGGAGCGAGACAACTACCTGCGCCGGGGAGACGGGCGGAGGCGCGGAGGGGGTGCGAGGGGCCAAGGAGGAAGGGGTCGTGGAGGATTCAAAGGTAAATGCAGCCTTCAGTTTGGAACAAGTGTTGAGTGTTGGAATGCTCAAGCAAATTCACTGTCAGACTTTTGTTACTGTCTGCTCTAGCCTCCTAGTTGACCTGGAGGCTCTGCTGAATTCTCTCCACTTTGTCTTCAACTGTTTTGTTTCAGATGTGTTGGATGTTGAGAGCGGGGCAATAATCCCTTCTGCCCTGCTGCTCACACTCCTGCTGACACAGCCCATTCAGTCAGTCGTCACTGTTGCAAGAACACACTTGTGTCTTGCTCAGGTTGTTGTCCACCAGGACAACTCCATTTGTGTGGAACTGTTGCATACAGTCAGTCTGCAGCATGTTCTATTGCATGAGGTCATCCTGTCGAAGCTGTGGGACTTGGGATTCACGCTCAAAGCTGATGTGTTTGTGTCAACACGTTCCTTTAGCTTGTTGAGGTCACTGTGGTTACCAGCCTTGTGTATTGCATGCAGTTTATCAAACCACTTCCCACAGTTGGGTGTCATCTGCAGAACTGCTGAGGAGGCATTCCAACCTAGTGTCTTTATATCATGCCATGCATTATATAAAACCTTTCTTCACTGTATAATTGGAGCATCATTGTAATTCATTTCCTTTCCTAATACACATCTTGACTCAATATTTGGTCTGTGCTGTCGCACAGGGAGGTCAAGGAATCGAGTTCTAGTTTGGCAATGAATATAGAAAATCTTCTACAAAGTGTCTTTTTCAATTGGCTGTCCATATTCCCCTCTTCTTGTATTCAATTTTCATGCGACAGGTTTAGGTAAGATTATAAGTTGTGTGTTGAATGGAAACAACAAGGCAAAATTAAGGTGGGAGAACTTAAATATGTAAATTATTTTCTATGATATTTCATTGCATTGTGTAAATTTTTTGTCTACAACTATTTCTTAAATTTTTTTTTCTAAATATGGATATTCTTATTCTAAGAAGACTTTTTTTGGAAAAGGTAATGCAAAATTTACAAAGCCATTAGAAAAATATGACCATGTTAAACCTTACTAAATTGGATTGTGTACTGCTCTCCTATAGTTATCATTTTGAGAGCTGTATTTCTTCAGTCGTTGATAGTCAGATTGTGGTGGTTTTAAACACTATGGCTTTGCCTGCTTTAAGATTTAACTGAGAACATTTTCTTCCGTGACTCTTGGCCCATAGTTTAAGAGTGTATGTTAGGTTATTAAGAATATTTAATATTCTTCAGATTTGAAATTTTTGAAGTAATTCCCTGTATTATACTTGCATACATTTTAAGCTAAAGAAGATATATCTTTGAACAAGTTATTAATTCTTCTTCCAGGAAATGATGAGCAATCACGAACAGATAACCGTCAGCGTAACTCGAGAGACACAAAAGGGAGAACAGCAGATGGATCTCTTGAGGTAATTTTTCTCTTATTGGCACTCTACACTGTTGAAAATTGCATGTGTCATATACTGCCTTCAGAGCCTTCAAAGCTGCAAGTGACACAGTAGACTTGTGCTTCCTAATTCACTAATCAGATCTACAGAGTTCTGTGGCATTTTGTAATGTACTCAGGAATCTCAGTACAGCAACTTGTGTGAAGATGCAGCTTTGTATGTCAGCTTAGCTCTCCTTTTGGTTAGAACTCTGATCACAGTTCCCAAGGATTTACTAACCAGCTTGTTTTGAGTGTTTATTCTCACTAGCTTTTTGTTCTTAGCTTTTGTTTCTTGCTGTGTTGTGTATTACTGTCTCTCACCTATATGCCTGAGGGAGGATAATCCTTAATGCTTCATGGAGAGTGTGTTGTAGCCAGAATCTTCAAATTAAGAAAGGTTAAACTTCAGAAACTACTTTCACTACTAAATGAAACATATGCAATTGAAGGCTATGCAATCTAGAAAGTAATTTAAAAATGCATATCAATAAGCTGTTCAAGTCATATATTGAAATAATTAATAACCTTCAGTATTTTATAGCCTTTTTGATAGATATTTGCACGTTTTTTCAAATATGTTTTGTTGCATAAAGTTATTCAGGCTGATGTATTATATATGTGTGTTAGGTTTCCCCACATGAAAGCTGTTTGCTTCAAATAACACAAAACCCTTCTCTTACCACATAGGATGCTATGTTGGGAGGAAGAAATAATGAGCAGCTGAAAGCTGCTGCTTTCTGTGTGGTGTTACCAGGAGTCATGGTTCTGATGGGAGATTGAGATGAATCTTGGTTTGGTTTTAAGGAAGGGGAGTGGGAGTGGAAACCAGAACAACTGACTAAATAGTTTTCCAATCAGGAGGGTTGAAGTTGAAGGTGTAGCACCTGACCACGCATCTGAAAGGCAAACAGTTCATATGACAATTCATTTTTTTTATTCATGGCCACAGAACTTTTATAATTAATGAGTAAATAACTTAGAAAGTTTGTAGTGGTGCTGAAAAAAGAAACTAAGGCACTTATCAACAAGCCATGATTTAATTTTTTCTGATGCTTTGAGATTTGGATTACATTATAGTCTACTTTAAAAAAACCCTAATGTTGTTGAAACCTGAGCAAGTTGTAAAAATTCTGTAATATTTCAAGGAATAAGGACTTGCCCCTTTGCAGGCATAAAAATTTGTGTCTCAGAATGCTTTTTGAAGTTTTTTTTTATGAGCACTTATAAAGGCCACAAAAGTCCTTCACGTGGATTAAATTTATTTTTTCAAATTCAAAAGGTGGCTGAGTAGATTTTTTTAGTGTTAGCATCATTTCATGGAGACTTTCAAAAGAATGTTAGTATAGAAATCCAAACTCTTGAAAGCAAAATGGTGTTTCATAGTTCCATCTGCTGTTAATTCTTTACTCGCACACACACACACACGAAATAGTTTTTGAGGCTAGGGAGATGGGAGGCAGTTTTGAGGGAATTTTTTTAGGTCATTTTTGAGCAGAAAGGAATTCTCCATTTTAGCTGGCAGCATTTACCAAACATTTACCAACACTGTAGCTGGCAGCATTTACCAAACCTTTACCAACCTTTCAGCTGTCAGCACGTGCCAAAGCCACCCGGTCGCGGCAGTGCCCGCTGGATGAACAGGGCTCCTCTCAGGTAGCGAATGCGTGAGGGGTGGCTGAAAGGAAGAGAATGCTTTATATAACTCTGACTTGTTCCAGATCAGAATTGACTGCAATAATGAAAGGAGTGTCCACACTAAAACATTACAGAATACCTCCAGCGAAGGCAGCCGGCTGCGCGCGGGGAAGGAGCGGAGCCAGAAGAAAGAGAAGACGGAGAGCGCGGACGGGCAGCAGCCGCTGGTGAACGGGGTGCCCTAAACTGCATCATCCTGAAGGCAGATTTCCTATACTGTTCCAGTAATTCCTATTCCATGTTAGAGAAACTTGTTAGGCCAAAGACAAATAGTAGGCAAGGTGGCGCAGGGCATGAAATGAACATATGTTCTCTGTTAGCCTTTTTTAACATCAACAGTATGCAGTTGTTTTCAGAATAAGAAGTTACTCAAATATTTGCATTAAAATGTCGGAGTTTCCAAAAATTGCTTTCGAGTACATATTGCAGTTCAAACAATGGAAGTTTCTTTTCTGTTTGTTTTAAGAATACTGAGCTGTGCATTGGTAAACTTTCTGTTCAGATGTACCATTTTAACACATCGGGTCAAATTCACTGCTCAATTTCAATTTTCAGAATAAATAGTGTTTGCAGTAATCAAATTGGCTTCTGTTTTCAATCTAACTGAAAAGTTCTTCACGAAATGCTATGTCGTTTTATGTCCTGTGTCAGTTCACATTCTGGTCCACCTTTTTCAATATTTTAGTGGACCCCAAAATACGTGTGATGTAACAATTGTCATTTTCATTAGCAAAAAAGTTGTATGATCTGTGCCTTTTTTATATCTTGGCAGGTAGGAATATTATATTTGGATGCAGAAATCAGGGAAGATGAGTTGGTAACACTAAATGTAAAATATATGTAGCAATCCTTGTCAGACGTTAGTACTTTATAGACAAGTGCATGCTTTCCATAATTTTTTCCTTACATAAACATTGAGTTAGGCAGTTATAAGAATAGGAGATTTATTTTGCACTGAAGATTTGGCAAATAGTGTTATTGAAAAAGGGGTGTAATTTTTTCTTTGTAGGCAGTACAGAAGCTTTTTAAAAAAAAAAAATATATAAAAAAAAAAATTAAAAATCCTTTCCATTGTGGAAAATGAAAAAAACTCATTGTTACTGAGGGAACAAGTGTAACGTGTTCACAAGCTAGTAATGTGTGCCTGCTCTTTGGCCAGATGACCAGTTTAAAGCGCTGATGTTTTTCCTCCCAGAAACTATTTCCATTGCTTATTTTCATTTGGAGGCTGTATCAGGAGAGGTAGGAAGAAAATCACCACACGTAATGCCCTGGAACATGCAGATACAGTAGTCAGGGATATATATTGGAGGTAGAACAAAAATTCATCATATTTTGAGGTACAAGGTCTGAATTACCAGCCACTTTGTTGGTGTCACAGAATTTGATCCAAAGTGCAGCTGTACACCAGGGAGGGGTGGGAAGTGGTGGGAGGAGCTGTGCTTTCTTTTAGTTCTGATTATACATTAAGCTTACTGGACAAAACTGTATAAGGACCTTTATTTTAATCCAGTTTTATTCAGATCACTCCAGAAGGAGAGCCACTATTTATGTACAGAACTGTACAAACTTGACCTTGCCTCTGATGTGTTTTGTGAGTTTTGTTTCTTTGCTTTTTTTTATTCTTTTTTTTTCCTTGCATACAGGTGAGCATACTAAAAATGGCAACGAACTGCACATGATTTAACAAATATAAAAATGTCTTAAAAAGTATTGCCAAACATTAATGTTGATTTCTAGTTATTTATTTTGGGAATGTATAGTATTTGAAAGCAGAAATTGGTACCTTGCACACATCATCTGTAAGCTGTTTGGTTTAAAATACTGTAGATAATTAACCAAGGTAGACTGACCTTGTAATGTAACTGCTCTTGGGCAATATTCTCTGTACATATTAGCTACAACAGATTGGATTTTATGTTGACATTTGTTTGGTTATAGTGCAATATATTTTGTATGCAAGCAGTTTCAATAAAGTTTGATCTTCCTCTGCTAACTGATGTTGATGCAATCCTTATGAATGATTGCTTTTAAAAATCTCAACTTACAAAAAGTAGAAAGTATATCATTGTTTAGACTTTAACTGTAGCTATTGTTGATTTACACATTTTGGAAGACTTCAAAAATATTACCAGTTTTCAAAAATATAGCACATAATGCTCAAGAAAATGCAATCTCATTATGAAATGGTACAGTACCTGTTGAGTTGTCACACCACATGCACTATATTTCTCATATTCCGTGGTTGAGTTCACTAAGGTGCTAACTAGATTAAATGTGAAATTACTAAACTCCAGTCTAATTAGCTGCATTCCACTTTTGAGTGCACTGGGGGGGGTTCTGACCTTTTTCAGTATTTGTGTGCTTAACGTGTATCCCTTTCAATTCCAATTCCAGTGTTTTTCAATGTTATTAAACTTCAACAAATTAAACTGTGAATCTAAATGTAAAATTTACTTTGAAAAGTCATGTTGTTACAAAACTTGAAAGTGCAACATATGTCTGATGCTTGAGTTCAGGTCCGTCCTATTGGTAACTTATAAAGTATGGTCTAATGAATGAAAATTATTTTTAAAATAAAGTTCTTTAAAAAGAGTGAGAGGTATTTGTGAATGATGCCAAGGCCTAAATTCAATAGGATTAAGTTTAAAGCTTCTGAATTAAGAAATGCTTATGAAAATGGAAAGCTGGTGTTCTCTTTACTTGAGTGCATGTTTGCTAATGATGGTGGGAAGTTGAGTTTTTTTTCAGGGTTGGTTTAAATCCTTATCAAGGAAAAAAATCTTTTACGTTGCTTTTTTGAAACAGATAAAAATCCCCTTTTTATGAGTATTTGCCAGTTTTTAGAAGCAAAGAGGTTCAGTTTTGTGAATACAGAAAATACTTAAATGAGTTAAGCTTTTTCAACCCTTTGTGGCTCTTAGTATCATATACTGTGTACCATGCCTTCTTCCAGCAATCCAGAAGTGAAATCCCATCCTGACTGTGATACTGTGTACACCCTGCATTCTTCACAGGAACACTTACTGTGAAAAATAACTTTTTCCCTCAACTGCAGCACGATTCTCTGCAAAATCCTGCAGTATTAGGTATTAAAAAGGAATAGATCAATTAATTTCCAGTGACTGTTCCTCAGTCACTTCAGGAGCTCTGCTCAGTGGTTCTGGTAAGTGGAGTTCTGTACTCTGCAAGAGGAAAAGGTGGGTCCCAAAACTTTTTTTTTTTTAACCCCCTGTGTATTGTTAAAGATTTTGTCTATTTCCAGAAGTGGCAAGACTTACAGTGGAGTAACTATTGGCATGTGGGTGCAATGGTGATACTGGTTCTAGTGGATAACTAGGATTTGGGTTTTTTCCTAGTGACTGGGCTTAGCTTGATGTAGTTTTCACAGTAGTGTGAGATAAGCTCATTTGTTGTCCACTTGAACTTCAAAGTAATAAGGTTTTCATCTTAACAGGTGCTGGCTGAAGACAGTCTTTTCTAGCCATATTTCCATCCATGGAAATCAGGGTGACTAGAAGCACTTTTAATACCTTAACAGCATAAGACAGCTTTGTATATGCTCTGAAAAATGAGGTTGGTGCTTCTGAATTAAATGTTCTGAACAGATTCCAGTCTGATCTGCAAGGTTCTCCTTGCCAGAGTGTCACTAGACTTAAATGTGGAGCTTTACATCCCATTTTTATGCTGTTTTCACCACTGAGTTACTACAACAGCTCTTTGCTCTCCAGCAGCACGATCTTAGGGCAGCCTCTGGATCTTTAGCCTGCATCAGGGGTTTGGGAGGTTTTTTTTCCTAATAGTTTGGTTTTGGGGTTGTTTTTTTTTGTGTCCCACATCTGTCACTCTTGCTTTCATGGTAATGAAGATTATCCATCTTGAGCAATTAGTGATGGAGATAAAGAAGTGCCCCTAAACCATGAATATTGCCACTATGACTTTGACATTGTTTACAGTGTTCTTTACAATAGGCTTCCAAGCAGTAACCTGTGTGTGCTTTGAGTGCTGAATGGAAGTGGATAATATGAAAAGGCCTATCAAAGATAATTGTTTTGTTTGTCTGCAGAGAATTCAGTAGGACAAGACTTTTTTTTTTTTTCACTGAATAGAAGAAACTGATTTCCAATAGAAGCAGTTAATTTAAAGGAAGAAAAACTCATGTAGTCTGTAATAAATGACTAGGAACTCTGACTGTTGCAGTGTAACAGCTGTCAGGTAGTTTGGGATATTGGTTGGCTAGTGGACTGAGACTGAGCCTTAGATACAGACTAGAGTTACATCAAGGACAGATGACAGTCCTAAATGGAATTTAAAATATCAATTAATTGGTCAACATAAAATGTGGGGGCAATTTTTGTGGATTCTTAGGATCCTTAGTTCTGTATTTGTGCAACAGAATGAAACAATGAAATTTATACTGTTGTTTGTAAGTTAATGCCTGCATACAAACCTGATTAAAAAGAGCCACCCTTTAAAATCATTACTTAATGGTCAAAATAAAAGCACCAAAACAAAAACACACAAAAAACCACAAAGCACCAAATAAACATTACGCTTGCACGTGAATAACTTTCTAAGATCACCTTTCTCTTCAGCTGGCTGTTGTAGCATATGTTTTCTAAAACATAAACTGCTTTAGGCAGCTCAGCTGTTTGGAAAACTTGTTTTGGGACACCTGCATTTCCTTTAGATTATTTTTTTAATTACTGCTCCTAGTCTATTCATAGAAAATAAAAGGAGTAGAAATGTCTTGATTTGTCACTGTGCTTTTGCTTCAAGTGTGTAGGTATTTGCTGAGCCTATGGGATAACCCTGTTTCCTACTTAATTCCCATTTAATGGTTTGTTGGAAAACTCTTAAGCACTCTGACCAAACTTTGTTTTGATGAGTGTAATTTGATGTCCTAAGGTTACCTGGTCTGCACAATTAGATGGTGGTTTTGTGTTGCAAACTGAATTTTGATTGAGGGGTTGGACACCATCTCCAAGGTACCTTTCAACCCCTAATATTCTGATGCTGTTATGTCATCAATTCAGTTTGAACTTTGTGAGTTAGACTGAGACTTTGTAATAGTACTTATTACTTTGTAATAGGGGCTGATTTGTTTGTTTTTATTGCAAACTGCATGTGCAGCTCTTTCCTGGCCACCTCTGTGCTATTGGCTCTTTGCTGCTGAGTCACAGCACCAGGGAGCCCATTGTGATGCACTTGGATTCCTGGTTGTTGGAGTAACAGTCTGTAGCTGCTGGGCTTGGACAGCCATCCTCTTTCTGTTCCACCAGTAGAGAAGACAGCAAAACAAGTAGGCAATGGGTAAAATAGGATTTTTCTCTCTATTTACCCTGTCCCAGGCAGTGTGTTGTTCTTCCCACGTTGTCCTGGATGGGATTAGATTTTAATAAGTATATTGGGAAATGTGGTTCACGTCCTCTTAAGAAAGAACTTCATGTTTAACTACCAAAGCAAAGTTTCTCTGAGACAGAATGTGTTTTATATCAATATTCTAACTTGAGGAAAACTTTCATCATTTAGCAGCACAAGCTCAGAGAGAACAGACCTTTCACAGACCAATGCCTGTGTAAAATGCAATCTTTATGTAGCTCTTCAGAAAACAGGGTTCTCTCCTCCCTTACCAATATTAATCTCCAGCTTTAAGCTGTCTTAACAGCTAAATATATGTGATAATATTTGAAAAAGACCTTTTTAGGGTAACAACAAGTGCATCAGGCAAGTGAAATACAGCATCTGGCAAAGCAATATTCAGGGGTTGGTTGGAGGTTAAAAATCCAGCTTCAACTTTCTGTCAAATTACTGTGAATGACTTGGAGATTTCTAAAGATATTTTTATCCATAATATCAATTTGAACAACCTTTTAAAAATAGTTTTATCTGAATTATCTCAGGCTTTGATTTTGAAAAGATTGAAGAAGTCAATGAACTAAATGAGAATTCAGTTGTAACCTTCCAACATTTTTTCTTTCTTTAGTCTTCATCAAACCTGGATAAATTTTTATTTTTTTTTTTTAGCTAAAACTGATCTTCTCAAGGTGTCAGTGTCCTGAAACATCCTGGGATGCTTCTGAGACATCTTTTTTTGTTTGGTCTCTGTTGAGATACCTCCTTCCAAGTTTTCTCATAATGAGCAATTTCTTCTAAAATCACTTCATGAAAAGTTTGTTCCAAGCCAAAAATATAAAGTCAAGATAATTTCTTAGCATGCATAGCCACATACCTGCTATTACTGTTGGTTTTCTTGCAGTAATGCTGCCAATGGGCACCTGTCTAGCATGGAACTGTGTGGTGCTGATCCTGCTTTATAGCATCACTTCAGGTGAGTATTCTAAGAAAAGCATTTTCCTAGAAGCAGCAAATACTTTTTACTAGCAAGAAGTTAGGTTTAAAATGTTGTTGTCTTGATAATAATTGAAAAATACTGGATAATGTTACAAACAGTTAATCACTCCAGATGGGATTTAGCAGACCTTACACTTAAATACAGCAAAATGCAGTTTTTGGTTTGGGGTTTTTTTTTTCTCTCAACTATAGTTCCTTCTTTCTGTATGTAAGAAACATACGCTGCTTTTTTTTGTTTGTTTGTTTTTCCCCATTCCTGGAAGTGAGTCTTGCTTATATTTTATCTTTGATTATCATTTTTTTTTTCTCCTCACCTTGACTTTTTCTCTGATGTGCAGTTAAAGGTAGTCTTATAATCTGTTGAGTATGGATGCATTTGCTTACTACTGCAGGTGCTTCAAAATAGAGAAGGTTTTTGGCTGGTACTGGAAGTTAAACTCGGTCATCTGATGTGTGCTGGATCAGCCCACATTAAACTTGAAACTTAAACATTAAACTTAAACATTAAACTTGCATTTGATCATTTGTGCATGGAGAAGCCAAACTTCAGGGACTGCCTTTTCAGATCCTGGTGAAAGGCTGTTCAGTTGCTGCAAGTGTCAATTCTAAGGCACTTGTGTAGTAACTAGATGTGGAACTCATTCTGCTTAAGAAACATACTCCTCCCCCCACTCCCCCCTAAAAAACCCAACCAATGCAAATCAAAAACACAGACCCACACACACAACACCACAAAAACAAAACCCAAAACAAAAACACCCACATTTCTCTGGGGTGTGCATGTGTGTGAGCTCTAACACACAGCTTGTATTGATCAGTAGTGCTCATTAAAGCTATGTGTATTTGGCTTGTGTCAAAGCACTCATGTGGTAACAACATGGTCATATTTTCAGAGTCAAACTGATGGTCAGATACCTCAGCTCATCAACTTAGAGAATCATAGAATGTTTAGGGCTGGAAGGGACCTCCAAAGGTCATCTAGTGCAGCCCCCTGCAGGGAGCAGGGACAC